>JAKTTK010000154.1:0-198481 GCA_030581415.1 Waltiozyma mucosa
GCCTAAAAAGGTAATTTTACATGTTGATCTCAGAGATAGAATTGGGGGGGGGGGGGGGAAAAAAACTATGAACTTTCAGAACAAAAAAGAATCGAAAAGAGCATCTAATATGGGAACTTAGAAACTTTCATGAGAGATAAAAGCATATTTTTATATGATATTGTATACTTGTTATTCATTATTATTATTAAAGTGTTTTAATAAAAACATCATGAGTTATTTTTAAGACCATCCAAGGTTTTAAAGTTTTCGATAATTTTTACTCCCTAATGGCAAACAACCCTACTAATAGACGAGGAGATACTTTGCAAACAAGTCTGTGCTGAGGCAAAAACACATCACCTAGAAGTTTGTGATCTCTGGAAATTGGGAATCTGACAATGTCATACCACTTAATGAGTTTTACAGAAGATCCTTCTTTTATACTTAGGTTCTGAACACTTAAGCCCAAGAAATAAAAGAAATATTAGTACTAGTTTGCAAAAAAATTAAGCTAACATAAAAGAATACACACTTTAACAAAAAATCTAGATATTAATCTCCATTCACATAAATGGTTAAACTCAGGACCTTATTTTGAACACCTTAATATATATACATGTTGAACTAATCCCCGTCGTTGGGCGCTGACCAATATTGTAAAAAAATAACAACATTTTTGAGTACAGAAGATTTGCTAAATACATAGAGCTACTTATAAGTTAAATGGAATAGAAAATATAGTATTCGACCGTTCTACTGTCAGCCCTACTTTTTAAATTCGTATTGTATCATGTGAAGTAAACCTTTTATTGTCTATAAAGTGTTTTTTTTTAGTATGTACAAGTGGATTTTTCTTTCTCTTCTATATTCATAATTTCTCAGGTAACTGAAATTAGCTCAACTTACCAGCCTCATTTACCTGATTGTTGAATTCTACTGATGTATGTTTTTGAGATGACATTCCAAGATCTCATATACTTTTCCAAGCATTTCTCGACACAAGGCTAATAAATCCGAAGGTTAGTACACACTGCAAAATAATAGATCATAATTTCCAACTTACTTCTTCTTTTGATTGATATGGCGATTGCAAACAAGTATCAAAACAGTTTTCTGTCATTTTGTTCACAAGTTCAGTTGCGTTTGCAACAGCTAGTTCTTGAGCAATTTGTTGTTTCAATTGCTCTTTTATTTGCGCACTATTATCAACCTTTGTGGATGTGATTGGAGTTGTAGAGCCTGATTGAGCACCACCAAATAAACCAGTAAAAGCCATTTTGTTAATAATTTCAGAAAGACCTATTATTTACTTTAATTAAATTGATCCAAAGGTTATCAAGTTTAAATCATCGAGTTAAATATATAAAATAAAAAAAATTAATAGTTGTCCGCGACACAAAATTAAGCTTGTGGAAGTATTCCCAAAAGATCGAGAAGAGAATTACCATTTTGCAGGGCATCAAAATTCCCCTAGCACCGTAATCATAATGCATGATAGGTACACAGCTTTATTACTAGTTCTCAATCTCAGTTTTGGTGGAATCACCACAAATGAGGTTTTACGCATTATCTCGCTCTCCCAAGTTTCATATACACAAAACTTATAACGTTCGTAGACCGAGTCCCGACGACCGTTAGTGATTTTTTTTTGCTGTTTCCTATTTCCATGACAATCCTTATTATCTGGACTAAAAGATCCTAAATTTTAAGTTCTATTTGAAAAATGCTTTTTTTAATTTCCAATCAATGTCTTGGCTATATGTCCGAGGATATTCTAGGGTTTGAGCTCCAAGTAGAAGTGAACCCCTCAGCGATCTCTAATACTTACACCAATAAATGGTATAAATTAAATTCATATTATTACAAACCTTTATTAGATACTTTATTTGTTTCTATGTAACCATCTTCCCAGTTTTGTTTTCTTTACCTCCAAATTTTCTTCAAGTCTATCTAAGTTCTTTTTCCCTTTATCAATTGTGCTTTCATTATTTGAGTTCAACTGAGAGCTCAAATTAGTGACAGTGTTAGATCTAGTGAAAGAAGTTATCGTGTTCAGACTTGCAGATCTGATCATCCTCTGAATTCTCTTTGTCGGTGATTTATGTTCCTTTTTACTTAATGACTCATTCGACCGATTATTAAAAGCATATGTGGAAGTTGATGATTGTATACCTTCATCATTGGAAAATTTAAACTTTAGCAAATTGTACGTTGAATCATTGCACAAAGGTTTGAGATCCCTATGTGAAGTGGATAGTTCTGAAATCTTGAAAATGTTCTTTTGAGGGTCAATAACGGTATTATTCAATATCTTTTTGATATACTCATCCAGATCATAAATTTCGTTTACAGTCTCACTTGTAGATAGTTTAGCAGTTAGTCTTGCCTTTTTCGCAGATAATTTATCAGCTTCAGTGATAAGATCTTTTAACGAACTGTTTGCGTTAATATAATTAAATATTTCTTCACTTTCGTTAGTTTTCAATAAAACTTTGATAAACTTTTCTGATCCAAACTCAAAGTCTTCATCGGTTTTGTTTGAATTATTCTCTTGATCAAGAATTAATTTCTCAAATTCCAATGAACCTATCTTATACAATTCTTCCACACTGTCATTTCCATTTACGATAATTTTCTCATCAAAATTCTGAGTGCCAAATTCATCTAAAATCTCGGGATTTAATCTTTCATTTGAAACCATATCGACCAATTGATCGATCCGCAGGTATTTGTCAATCAAAAATGGAAGTGTCGGTAATTCCTTCAGAGAATCTTTTGATGTTAATAATATATCGCTTCTTTCTAAAGATGAGCTTAATTTCAATCTTTTCGCTGTAAAGTCCAATTTCTTCATTGTTACCTTATCCAAGTAATCTAGCAATTCGCTTTGATGTTTCTCTATAAATTCCTTATTAAATCTAATTAAATAAGGCTCTTTCGCTCCAAAAGACGATCTGTTTGCAAAAGTCAATAAAACTTTAGAAATTAAAGTAAGTGTTCTTTTATTATTTCCAGTTTGATGAGCTTTTGTAAGAAAAAATAATTTTGGATTCAATAAAACAGGACAAAAAAATCTCAAGAAAATAAAGCCTGTAACACAATTTAAGGTTATGGTGGTATCAGTTGTGAATAATTCGATTTTATTTCTTAATGATTTCAACTGTTGTTTAATCTGCTCAGGTAAATCATTTGAAGTTTTATATATCTTGTCCCACGCTATTTCAATGTATTTAGATAATGTTTTATAATTAGCATCAATTATCTGACTCTTTTTTGATTCATCAGATTCAGAAATTCTCATGGGATCGATTTCTGTTTGTGAATCCTTAGTTATAACATCGATTATGAATTCTCCGACAACCTTCTCCAAGTATTCCTGACCTACTCTCAAATTATAAACCTCCAATGATTTAGTCAACAGACTATTACTTCTAAACAGTGAATTGTATAAATTATTGCCATTTCGATGTGAATGATTGATGGATATTGATGACGAGAAAACTTTTCCTATTTCAAAGTCAAGGAGTGCAGAAAACCAATCATTTTCTCGTTGTAATGATTGAAATATATCTAGCAAAATCACAGATGTTCTCTCCAAATCTTGTTGGTTATTCTTGGAAATGACATAATTCAATAATTGGGAAAAGTCCAAATTTAAAATCATCTGTTCAATATTATTAAAATTTTCTGCAGGCAAGATATAATTGGTTGCTTTGCTTATCAATACATATACATTAGCATTTGTTTTATTACTTGAGTTTATTGGGATCCTTTCATCGAATAATTTATTTGTCAAGTCTTCATATCTAATTAGAGAATATCCCAAGACTTGATCCGATATCGAGTAATTAAAAGAGTTCGCTTTTTTCAAGACTATGGTAAACGATGAGGTGGTAGCTGGTAAGTCGATGTCAAATGACTCTCTAAAGAATGATGCTCTTTCTAAGCTCTCCACTATTGCAGTTCTATACCATGGCTGATGCCATAGTTGCACTTCCACATACAATTTCGATCCATCATCAATAGACAATTCAGAAACCTCTAGTATATTCAAATTCACTGTTCTCGAGACTCTTAAAAGATTAGTATTGTCTATACCGACATATTCTCCCATCGTGAAAGACTTTAAAGCCACAAACCAATCATCCACATCAATTCTATAAGGAAACTCCAATATTATTCTTTTGACTTTTGGTAATTCATTTGAGATTGTGAAAATTTCATCATGTGAAAAAAAATTGTTTGATATATTTTCTGTCCTGAGCTGCTTGATTATACCAAGAAATAAATAATTGGAAGATTCAAAAATTGAGTTGTGAAGCTCTCTAACCTCATCACTAGTTAGCTTTTTGACATCTATACTATAAAGCAGCTGACCATCAGACTCGTTTATTAGCTGAAATCTTCCATTAGATTTCAATACAACCATTGCAGTAAACCATCTTTCATTTGGATCAGTCTGAAATAGTGTTATGTCAGGTCCTTGTACGGTTTCAACATTCTTTCCCTTAGGTAGAAGGCCAAATATTTTGCAGCTTGCAACTAACAGGTTAGACTCGGTATTCAAGGTTGGACAGTGGCTCTTTTTAATAGTCTTATTCAGTATTCCTCTGGATTTAAGTCCTTGCCAAAGTATCAACGATGAAAACAGTTTAACAAATGTAGTTCTTTCTGAACATTTCAAGTATACATGCTCTCGACCTTTGAATGATTCGATAAAAATAGTTCCTTTATTATCTATCACCTGGATTGAACATTCTTGCAATCCATGTATAAGAACAAGTTCTTCAGGTCTTATCACTACTAAATCTCCCAGTGAACCAATCTTCACTTGTCCTTTATTGAAAATCTCGATGCCTTCTGTGCTCCATTCTATCTGTCCATCAAAGAGACCAGCATTCTGTTCAATCTCACTTCGTATAGACCTGGAGTTAAAGAGGGGAGGCATCTTTTCGGAGTCTCTATCTATATTTTATTTGTTAGATACTGAAGTACGTTTTATGATATATACTCGCTAAACTTCACTGATAATTATATTTCTGTATTTGACGATCCCCGAACGTTTGGAGACTTTAACGCTGTGCCTGTAGAGCGATGCAAACAAAATGTTGAGTAAATAAACTTGTCTTATAACAGGCACTATGGTACAGGTCTACGAGGTGTCTATTGATCCAGTTTCAAAGTATTTTGATGCTTAAATTCCGGTAATTATCGTTAGTCTGTTGTGAGTAACATAGAGTTGTCACTCAACACTACTTCAGTGTTTCAACTTTCAGTGCGTTTGAATAAAAAACCTGCAAACTTTAATTACCTCCGAGAGAGTTCATGCCTTTCCCAACAGTTGTATTGAAAGCAGTGTGCACTGTGCTCCACGCATTGAATTCTAGAATGTTTTGAAATATTTTGTGATAATCAAATGAATGTTTTCGGTGCATTCCCCTGTGGTTGTTTTTACCACTTGGTTATAGTTATGGCATGATACGATTGTAGCAACAATGTTATGCGCCTTTAAAAAGGTGAAAATCAGGAGCTTCCAACGACTCTTCCTTTTATAATCTACATTTCCCAACACAAAAGGGTCTACAAAAAAAAATAAAAAGGTAAAAGGTTGTTAAAGCGAAGCAAAAAGTATTTTATGTTGAACTCAAATTATCTATTCACCAGTTGTCTTATAAAGCAAACGCCTTTGGGGCTTCACCTTCTGGACCGACATATTCAGGCTCTCTCCATGGACCAATATCTGATAATAGTAAACCACCAGTAGCTTCGTCAACAGTTGATTGACCACCAAATTTTACTGGCAAGTTTTCAGCTGGGATTTGCTTCAATAATTCCTTTGAATATGAACCACCTAATATAAAGATTTTATTAACAGTAACTGGATCTAAGAATGGTTTGAACAATCTGAAAGCAGCAGAAAAACCAAATGGAGCATTGATTAAGTAAAATTTACCCATACGTTCTGGATAATAGTTTTGGCCAATGTTTGAAGCTTCTCTAACGTATGACAAAACTTGAGCAGCTGAGGAAATGGAGATCCCTTTTAAATCCAAAATTGTACAAGAGGTTTCAACCAAATAACCAACTTTTCTTGAACTGGCAGGTAATCTATGGTTAGTGAATGATTCATACTCCCAGACTAAGTTTTTAATCATGCGGTCTTGGGTTGTAATTTTGTACATCTCAGTCAGGTTAACCGAACCTAATTCTTCGATGTAAACTGGACGACCCTCTTTATCAGTTTTATGGTAGTATTGTGGGTAGTATTTAGCAACTAATGGTTTTTCTTCGTATTTGAAATCTTTTAAAATAGTATCCGTACCAAATTCTTTTCTCCATTTTTCAGAGGCTTCAAACATAGCTTCAGCTAAACTAATATCGAATTTACGTGCTCTCAAAAAACGAAGTAAAGTTGCATCATCTAAACGAAGTTCATATCCCTTAGCTTTTAAATTTTCTCTAAGTTGCAAAAGCTTTTTTTCTTGATCTTGATCTAAGTTACCTGGGTAGCCTTTTGGAGCACCTTCTGGGCTTTTCTGTGGGAACGAGTTTCTAATATGAGTGTTAGTATTATATTCCTTAGTTCATAACTAGAAAATCTATCTTAAGTTTCTAATTTATAAGGGTTTATTGATTAAATGTTGTCAAAAAATTATTGTCATCACATATGATCAACATCAACGGAACAAATGACTTACAAAAAATCAGCTTCCTGTAGAAAAGTTGTTAGTATAGCTTAAAAAATCGTAATTGCTTCCAAAAAAACTTCGAACTTACTGAAACCATTGTATAAATTGAATCTATAAAGCAACTTGTATTGGTTATGAATATAATCAAGCAAGTATTGTTCACACGTCCTTAAGAATTTACCTCTGACATTATCATAAAAAGCCTGATGAGAGAATCTGCTGCGTGAACCGAAAATCCTGAAAGTTAAAAGTTAGAACTTCGAAGTATTTCCTAGCCCATTCAAACTTCGCGAATCATAGTAAAGAAAAATCAATGCAATAAAAATAATATGCATCATGAAAATACATATACTAGTACAAATTGATACAGTGTGTAAAAAAAAAAATTACATAGTTATATTTACACAGTACATTTAATACACGTCTGGTTTTATAGAACACTTTCGCGTAAACGCCAAAACGCCAAAAACCAATGGTTTCTAAACAATAATCAATCAAAAAGACTCGAAATAAATTAAAGTCAAAACCAGTGATAAGTTATCTTCCTATAGAAAAGCTCATGTCTCAAATACCGAAAGTGAACTTCAATATCCACTATTTAGACTTCAATAATAGTTTACTAGGAAGTGGCTCCAAAGAATCTTCCCCATCTCACGAAACATCAGTTTCAGAGACCTACCAAGATAAAGAAAATGATTTCGAAGGCTTAGAAGATTTCAATAAGGACTCTTATGAGGGTTTGATTGAAACCAAACAAATTAATAAAAGCAAAAATAATAGAAATGATATAACTGAAGCAAAAATTGAACATGATAATATCGAAGTACAACATATTCTAAAATTCACAACACCTGCTGTTGAAGAGATCAAATATAAGGATAAAGAGATAGACTTGCCATATGGTAGGAGATACATCCTCAAAAGAAAACGGAGAAAAACGAAATCCCTGAACTCCATCGAACTCTCTAGACAAGAAAAGCAGAGTTACGGGATGAATCTAAATGACCTGTACGCCAAATTGGAGGTTGAAAGATTACAAGAGAATACTGAATCAGTGAAGGGAGGAAGTAACAATACAGTTTCTTATTTAAAAAGTATGAGCAATCCAGATATATTGTGGGCTGAAAAATGGAGGCCAAAGACTTTTTTTGATTTTGTTGGGAACGAGTCGACTAACAGAAAAATTTTAAAATGGATCAAACAATGGGATAGGGTTGTTTTTGATAAGAATTTTAAACCTATTACAACAGAGGAGCAACACTCAAATAAAAGTAATAACTCAGCTTTTTCAAGATTCTCTGATCCATTCGGTCGTCCTGAAAGAAAAGTTTTATTAATTCATGGCCCACCAGGTTTAGGTAAAACTACCGTTGCACATGTTATAGCCAAACAGGCAGGTTACGAAGTTATGGAAGTTAATGCAAGTGATGAAAGATCAGGACAGAGAGTTCGCGAAAAGGTAAGAAATTCATTGAGTACAAGCACATTTTCTGGTAAACCAGTTTGCCTCATAGCTGATGAAGTGGATGGGGCTGCTGAGTTTGGGTTCATTAAAGTGCTGTCAGATATTTTGCAAGATGATGCTAAAACGCTTCAAAAATTCCAAAACACAGAAAGTTCTAAATTTTTTAAAGATAAATCGGGCAAAAACAAACCAAAACTTTTATTGAGACCAATAATTGCAATCTGTAATGATCTTTATTCACCAGCTCTTGAAAAATTGAGATTCAATTGTGAAATTATAACATTTCAACAGGCTACAGAAAGAGCTTTATTAGAAAGATTGAAGTTAATCTGTAAAGCAGAAAAAAAAGTATTAACAAATCAGCAATTAAAAGAAATTATATTGTTGACTGATTTTGATATTAGGAGTTGTTTGAATATTTTGCAGTTTGGTGGGTTGGACACCAAGAACTCAAGGAAAAAAGATACACAAGCTTCATGGTATAGTATTGTTAATGAGATCTTTAAAAGAGATCCACACAAACAAAAGAGTCAACAATTTAAAGAAATTGCAAATATGATCGGTGTTAATACAAATTTCGACAAAATCGTTCATGGTTGCTTCCAAGCATATCACGACATTCACTACCAAGATATAAGACTGACCAAACCATCCAAAATAAGTGATTGGCTATTCTTTTCTGATATAATGTCTAGGACACAATTTGAATCAAGCGGTGATTTAAGCCATTATACTTCACAGGTTGCTTTGAAATTTTTTGATTTATTTTGTGATTTGACCAATAGACAATCAATCAAAATTCAGTCAGATTATGAACACTTTGAAAGAAGAAAGAATAATGCAAATACTATAAGGATTCTTTTCAATCATACGTCTCCCCAATTACGATCACTATTGAGAATTGAGACCTTACCATTGGAGGTACTATCACTTTTAGATTATATTTTAACACCTGACACAAAATTGAACTCCAAAGATATAGCGAAACTCAAGAACTCGGTGGCGGCATTGGGTGCTTTTGGTTTAAGGATTCAACATTCCAAAGATGAGAATTATAATAATATTCTTATAACATATCCACAATACACTACTATTTCCAAGTTTGATAAGGCTTTAATTAAAAGGCAACAGCAAAGACAAACCCAAAGTTTTCCTGGATTGTTGAAGGAATTAGAAAGAAAAAAACTTACAAAAAGAACATATACGCAAATGAAAGAAGGTGAAGAACTTGAAGATCAAGGAGAAACTTCGTTTCAGGTTTTGAAAGATCAGTATGAAAAAATTGCAGTAGCTGAACAAAATGCTAAGAAACCAAAAACTAAAATCAAAGTGTGGGTAAAATATCATGAGGGTTTTTCCAACGCGGTTAGAAAAAATGTTAAATGGAGCAATCTATGGCAATAAATATATACGAAATTGGATTTTTGATCTATATAAGGAACTTATTTGATTGTTTGATCTATAATATATTGAGCTTCTCTTATCCCACTATTCCAAGCGCCGTGAACACACCCGGCCCCTTCTAAAATAGTGTGTTCGCCAGCAAATCTAATATTTCCGAAACCTTGCTCCAAAGCAATAATTGGGACCAAAGGATCATCACCTGGGAAACATGCACTATAACTACCTCTTTGATACGGGTCTAAAGTCCACTGAGAAACAATTTGATTTATCGGAAGGTCTATTTCAGCATCTGAGGCTTTTTGGGCGATTACCTTGACTACTGGTTTGAAAAACTCCCATGCTTTATCAGGATTGCGCTCCAAATATTCAGTTAATGGAGACTGAGTAATCATTACTAAAGAATTTTTCTTAAAGCTCGTAGCATAATTCAATATCAAAGTTGGATAATCCCAAGTCTTTGGGATCTCATTAGAAGTAAATGGGGCATCAAGATCATTCTCTATAGCATGCAATAGACCTTCAGGTGGCCTTGAGAGCGCTAAAATTCTTTCTGAATCCGTAGGCCAATAACAGTGACTAAACTCAAATATCACCTTTCCCAATGCTCCATAATGGACAACCTTTAAAGATGCTTTAATATTAGGAGGTAAATCAGGTTCGAATTTAATGTGACCTTTTGCTTCTTCAGGAATTTGCAATATTGATTGAGGTATAGCTACGATAGCATAATCACCTTTTATGCAATCATTGGCCTCAGTTATCGCTTCAACCTTTTTTCCTCTTTCCGTTTTCACCAGCGATTTAATAGGTGATTCTAATATCACTTTGTCAAAATCTAATTTTTCAGTGTGTCTTTTCAGAAGAGTATCATAGTGTAAAGCTAAAGCATTTCTCCCCTCATTATCAACGCTTGAAAATTTCGAGCTTAAAGATTTCGAATCAATACCATGCCACAGTTCTAATGATCGAATATATTGGGAAACTTGCAAGATTTGATCAGTGCTCAATAAATGTTTTTTCAATTTCATGTATTTGACAACAGTATCATACAAGCTTTGGTCTTTTTCCAAATCTTTATAGTTTTCTATTTCAATAAATTTCAAAATTTCTTGGGCTATTGACTCCAATTTTAAGAAAGGTGGTAACACTCCATTTTCGTTGATGACCTTTATAGGAGCATCATCATAAAACCACTTGGGTTCTTCACCCTCGACACTCAGATTAACTTCTTCATCAAATAATGGATTATTTAAAGTTTCGTGATACCAGCTGGCCCCTAAATCGTATTTAGTATTTATACCCTGAACAGTATTCAATCTTCCACCCAGTCGGTCCTTTGCCTCTAAGATAATGTAATCTAATCCGTGTTTCTGCAATTCTAAAGCTGCTTTTATACCAGAAATCCCACCACCTACAATTATAACCTTGGTTCTTTTTGCAGATGTAGAAGGCATTACTTTAGAGAAGTTTTCGTTTTTATCTTTTATTTTTTTAGTCTGTAGTGAAGTACTTGTATCTTTGATTCGATCTCTCCTTTAATGGTTCTCGTTTCCCTGCAAGAAACCAAGATGATATCTATCTTCTATCATCATGAGTCTACTAATTTCTGTATGCGCGGCGAAAGAAGAAAGCACTCTTTCTTTGATCATACGTCAACCGCGCTACAAGCTACAAGACTGCTACTTATAAGCCAATATTTGTACAATTCGTGAGTCTACAGGGACATTACTCCTGAACTCTAATTTAGTATGATACTTTACCAGAATTCTAGACGTACCCTCTCAAATCAATTATAACACCATGTAATTCTGTTTAAATATAAAAATTAAATAATATCTTATTGACCGGTAGAATTTCTTTTCATTCATCAATTATCTCATAGCAATTAGGCTGATTAGTGGAAATATAAAAGAATTAAGTCCCCCTCTTCTTTTTCTTTTAGTACCGGCTTGCGCAATTTTCATTCGACCCCCAATATCGAAAAGCGTGCAACCTTTGGTAATATTAATAAATTATTATAATTTAAAGAAACGAGGGGTGGAAACTGAAGTAGAAAAAGTTGACTTGTACCTGGATCAAAAGAAAAAATATATAATCGCGGATGCAGGATATATCATATATCATACTAGATATATTATATATCATAAACTTTATTGTGTACATTGTACAGTAAACATTATGAGATTCTCAATACAAGACCCATAATTTGTTTCATCAAACTTGAGCTGGTAACTGATTTCAAATGTTTAATTCAGGATTGTATTATTCTAAATTATAATTTACAGCTTAATTGGAAAACTACTTGAATAATTATCAAATATTGACTAGCATTTGCCAGACAAATTATATGGGATCTTGAAGCAATTCAAAATATCTTCATTAAAAAAGCTAAATTAATTTATTAGACTGTAAATTATTCATCAAAGTTGTAAATTTTGATAGTTCCATTCCTTCAAGAATCAAGATACATTGACATTCAAGCTCTGGGTTAAATTCAATGCTGGAATTATTAATATACTTGAGTTCTTACGTAAGATGGGGCTTGGATCTATGAAACTAGTCTCTATACTTGTCCCATCGTCTTCGCTTCCTAAATCTGACTTTGCGCTCTGTTGTTGTTGCTGTTGTTGCTGTTGCTCTAGTTCATCAGTCAACAGATCAGCAAACGAACAAAAATTTAATTGGTTTTTATCTTTATAATCGATAACGCCATTTTGCTTGGGTGTGCAAACAGTGTTTGAAATCGGCGATACATTGGATATTCTTCTTGATACGGGTGATAGTGTTGGTGATTTGGAATTGACTTTCGGTGATCTCAACGATGGCTCTATATAACTCTGGAATGAATTATTTACTGATTTTATTATCTCTATTTTGGAAAGATTAGGATTTGGTTGGAATAGTACCTCAGTGGAAGCATCAAGAACGCAAGGAACAAAAATCTCAGAGCTTAAATGATTAGGAAAACTAGGTCTTCTATTTTGACTAGTGCTATTGCTAGAAAAACTCAGGCTTTTTTTCAGTTTTGTTTTTGGTAATGACTGAGAATTTGAAAAAGAATATTTATGGTTTGTAGGTGATGAGTTAATGGGGTTTATTGGAAGAACCAGGGAGTTTCTTCTTGATATATTTTGAATAGGTAACGATTGTTGGTCTTGAACACATCTTTCAAAAATAAGAGATGATGACAACGAATTGCTAGAGTTTAAGTTGGAACTTCTTGACGTACAACTTGTTGAGACAGGAGACAATGCCTTTTTGCTGGTGTTTTTTTCATGAGATTTTTGTGTTTGTAAATTATCATCTGATTCATTTGTATTGCCAATTCTCGCTATTTTAGAATTTCTTGTGAGATATTCATTTTGCATTGAATTTGACGGATAGGGAGAAAATGATGACTTATGATCATATGTATCGTTATTTTTATTTAAATTTGTTCTCCTCTTCTGATTAATTGGGTTCGATATTTGTAAATTATTGGATTTCTTATAAATCTCCAAATTATCATCATTGTTGACATTCGAATATCTATTGCTTTTATAGGTATAAGCTGTATCGACTAACACATCATTAGATGTTGAAGCAGCTTTAGAAACACCGCCCTCTTTATCTTCAAACAGTCCTTCCATTGGTTGATCTCCTTCTCCTTCTTCTTCTCCTTCTTCTTCTTCTTCTTCTTGTTCTACTTCTTGACTTGATACAAAATTGGATAATAAAGTATCTTTATTTGTTCTATGGAAAAGGTTCCATATTTGTGACATGACGATCTTAAAAATTCAAATTGTAATTAGGTTTATTGTATTGTGTTGAACAAAAGAGCCTTGTACTTTACGAATGAAATACGGGATTATCTATCTTATTTATCAATTTTTAAGAATAACAATAAACCTTGAACAAAATAAAAAATAGAATGTGACAACTTTGCATATCCTGTTGAAAGTCACTTTATACATCATGAGAGTTATTTAAAAATATTATTCGGCAGGGATCACTATATAAAATTATAGCTGTACTATAATTTACCAACATGGGGTTGTGCATGATTAGGTAATTACCTTTAAAATTAGGAAGAAAATTACAGCGGATGAAACCATGAATTACGTGACAAAGCAGCTACATGAAGATCATGATTAATATTAAATTAAGAGTATCTTACAACTTACAAGTTTGAGCAACTGTCAACTGAACTTATGTCAGGCAGATTATAGCTTTGATATATCATCTTTTGCAATTCATCAATGATTAGCTCTAACTATATATATTCCTGAGAATTGATCGTCTAATACACACATCAATGATCATCAAGAAACAACTTTGGAGGTCTAATCTACAGTTGATGTTAGCCGGAGATTCTGCAGAGCTTACTGTAGTTTCTCATTCTATATTGCTGATTTCTTTTTGAACTATATTTTTGAAATAATATGCAAGCGAAGCACTCGCCTGGATCGTTAACAGCCCACAGGTCATGGCTCCCCAAGTTCCAACCTCCGAGACCTTGATAGACAGATAAATATGGCGATATCATGTCCAGCAGCATAGGAGAAATTACAAAAGACTTGGTATCTGTATTTTGAACCATTGAGGGTGCTGAGTTCAAAGTTTAAATCCAGTAATTTACAATATGTACTATGTACTCTGTTTACTGTGATTGGTTTCCTTTAATTTGTTCGATGCGTTTCCACTGTCCAGGGGAATCTCCCGACAAAAAAAAAATACTTTTCGGTCAAACATTTTTTCATGCCCTTTCCTGGACTGAGCTTCTCCTGGCTTCTGGAGCTGCTAATGGAGAGAACACTTGAACTTAATTGAAAAAGAAATATACGCACAGGGAACCTGGAAGTCTTGACTTATAAATTTTAATACTGATGTGATGGTCTTATTATATCCCTGTGTATGCAACGAATATAAACAATTTGATAAGAACTGAGTATCATTGAGAAACCACAAAGCCATATTTTGAATATGTCTCTGCCAATATCTAAGTTCAGAAACTGTAATGGCCCGGTATCCGTATGTCATCTAACTTAGCCGTAAATAAAAACATCCCACAAGTAAAACCGACCATGTATATAACAGTGCTGTACATGAAATGATGTGATTTGTTATACTATAGATAATATATATGATTTATTATATCAGTCTAGACCCTGCAACAGCATCAAAAAAATCAACTAAAAATGTCAGTTTACGAGCTCATGAAGTCCTCTAAAATCTAAGTTACAAAGTGCACATAAGATTTTATCACTATAAGTTTACTTATACCATAATATTATTTATAATTTAAAAGTTATAACCCAGTTCTGAGCCACCCACAGTCCACGGCCAGCTACTAATTTCATATAGTCCGTATAATTAATGCTTTTATAAACTAATTGATTTTTTTCATACAAATTTTTTGAAAATTAACTATGGGAATTAAGTCGCCAATATTTGAGGTTTCCGATGTTTCACCTTTTAAGACTTCTCATCGTGTATACAACATGCATAGACACCTTATATAAATTTACTAAATTTTTCGATAATTCGAGAGATCATCATACTATATTATAATTTATATCTATTATTATTTGAGCTAAATAATTTCTCTTGTAGGTCTTTAAATTGCAATCTATTCTAGAAATTTCCATTAGTGTTATTAAATCTTCAAATATTATTAATATTATATTATATATATATATAATTATATTATCTTGCAGAGCTAAAGGAGTACATACCACCTCGGCGTTGTACAGCTTGTCGACTCTCAAGTTAATTGTAAATTATATATATTATATATATATAATTAATTATATAATATTAATGAGCACCCACATGATATTACGTAATCATCAACAATATCATGCATATATATATTATATAATAAATTATATAAAAATTAAATTAGCAATATAAGAAATCAGTTAAAAATCAGATCAACCGAAAGTTTTTATACCTTGTATTTTTGAATATATATTTTTCAGACAGCTGCACCAGTACGCCGACTAGCTGCTGCACGTATATAATATTATTAATTATATAATTAAATAAATATTATAAATTAATAAAATTTGCTAATACATTATATAATCATAATTACAATAAATATTATAATTAATGCATGTTAATTATTATTATATATATATATATATATATAAGAATAGGACTTCAATATAATATATTGGGTTGTCTAGGTTACCAGATTATATAATTATATATCTGACTATATTAAATATTACAGCATATATATATATATTATTAATTTATTTATTTATATAATAGTAACTTATAATTTTGATACACTTTTTTGCCTTGTGATCTATATTTTAAATATAGCAGCAGCTTTACAAAGTACAGACTGGACATGTTAATAATATATTATATATTAGATATTAATAATATCCTAATCTTGCATGTCGCGTATAAAGAATACCTGATCTCTTAATTGAAGTGAAAAAAAATCTATTTTATTGAAACATCTACAATGATATTGATATTCTCTCTTGTGAATTGCAATCATCAGCTAGTGGTATAATAAAGCATATGCCTATTTATTAAACGTTAATTAGTTTTGGTAGAGTATGGTATTAATTCTAATATCAATGAAATGTTCATTACTTGTGCAGTAAAAGTTAAAACAGTACGTTCTCAATATCTCTGATTAAAATAGAAAAAAAAAATAAAGGTTCAAGGAAGATTGCAAACATTAGCTCATTGAAGCAAAACTTTCTATTATAAAATATATACAATAATTGACACTAGGGCAATGAATTACCTTTTTTCAACCAATATTCTCTCTTTGTATCTTTGTCAATGCTATTAATTCTTTTCAATTTTTTAGCATCAATTGCTCCCTGGTTTTCGCTTTCATCTTCAGAGTCTACAATTCCCATAAACTCATCAACCTTCTTTCCTTTATTTGGGATTTCAGACTTTTTAAAATTTTTTTTTTTCTTATTGATATTTTGGCGCTTCAAATTACTGAGCCTATCGACACCACTATCATCCACTTCATCATCTTCAGAAGATTCGTTGTCTGAAACATATACTCTTGACTTCGCTCTCACTATCCTATTGTTAAATTCTGAACCTTCTTGTAAAGCTTCGTTAGTAACTAAGTCTCTTTCATCTTTGAAATCTCTCTCTTTGCCTTTGTATTTAATGACGTTACCCAAAATTGATTGGCCAACTCTATCTCTATATGTCGCATTATGCAAATCAAAGCAAGTATTAACTAAGAGTTGATAAGCACCATTAAAAGCTTTTTTAATATCTGGAATATTGAATGACCCTCGACTTATATTGTTCGATGGGTCTGAAGGGTCTTGTATAGCTAGTTGAAAAATGTTTCTACCTAATAATTCAGGATAAAGGCTTTTTTTTAGATATGAAACATTATCTTGTTCAACACATATCGCAACATTGTCATAACCAAAATTTCTTCCGTATAATTCAAAGAATTCAATCAGCAAAACTCCTAAATTATCTAGCGGATTGATATTATTGGTACTAAGCCTAGGATGTAACTTCAGGAACGAATAAACTAAGCAAATGATGGAATAGCCACCCAAGCCACCTAGATGGACGTCATTTAACCTTCTGGCACTTAAAAATTGCTTAATTATCAAAACTAATTCTCTTAACCCAGGGGTTTCCTGTAACCAAGTGCGGATAGTCCTAGCAGCAGTGATACCATTTGTTCTTTCAAAAGAAACGTCTATATGTATGTTTGAGTGTGTTTCAGAGAATTTAATGATTGGAACTTTGGCTTTAGCTATTACCTCAACATTTCTAGCTAACTTCTCTCTTTTCAAATAAGAAGATAATTGATATAAAGAATTTCTTGTATCATAATTTCCAGCTACAGATACAATAACCATATCGATATCTGAGCCCGGAAGATATAAGTCAGTAGCATAAGAGCCAAAAACATGGACCTCACAATCGGGCCATAGCTTGGTTATTGATTCTCTTAATCTTCTAACAGCAAAATTTCTCGTTTCAATCTCTTGTTTTGATGGTGAAATATATGCAATGAAGTCCTTAATTTCCATAGTCAGCCAATCGGACAGTTCTCTCTGTCTCGAGTGATCATGGTCTTTAATCCATGGCGTATTATTTAACACAGTGGGTCTATCACTGTTAATATTTGATTCATTATCATCCATAGAATACTCATCATCGCTATTATCTAATTCTTTATTCTCATCTCCTGATGAGGCCTCTGAGTCAGAAAATTTTAAAGATATAAAATCGGCCCCATCTGTCAGTTCATTATTTTGGTTTATCTCCTTGTTATCGTTTTCTCCAGTTGAATCATCATCTAATATTTCTATAGGATGTTTAGTATCACCTTCCTCATCACTGTCAAGCAAAATAATTTCATTTCTAAGCTTCTTTATCTCTTTTTCATCGTCAGTTTCATCGGCATCTAGGGTTTTATATTTATTTTCATGCGATTTGTTCTGGAAGACATCGAATGACCTTTTCAATTTATTGGTTGATTTTTTCAGGAAGCTTTTAGCTTTCGAAGAAGTCTTTGACTTATTCGATTCACTTGACATTTTGGGCTGTGTAGCATTAATGAAGTATTATCGTTTCTGAGTGAATTTTGGAATGCAGCTCATTAATCTGATCTGAAATATTTTTACTGGAATTTTTACAAAACAAATACAGAATGATTTCGCGGGAAATTTAAAAAAGTATTACTTTCATAAATAATTTGTGTGTTTTTTCGAATAATCAGTTGCTTCACTAGCTCAGTCGGTAGAGCGTCAGTCTCATAATCTGAAGGTCGACAGTTCGAACCTGCCGTGGAGCACTTTTTTTTCCCAGTTTTTAAGTTTTTGCAAAATATTTTTCCTTGAAAGTTAATGATTTATTTTTATAACTATAATTAAAAGAATTACAAACAAAATCTTACAGTTTGTAGCTTATAAACTGTCATCATATTTTAAACGTAATACAAAAAGTATTGTCTTTATCTTTATATGGGAAGGAGGAACTATTAAACCAAACTTTTCCAAGTTCCTTGAAATTCGTGTTTAACATAATTCAATTCAATATCTGTCTCATAACTAATTTCAGGATTGTCAATCCCATTAAAACTGTTTATAGGTAAAATCAGAACGTCATCAATCCTGATTGGCTTATCCATCTTTGTAAAATTTTGCCAACCAATCATTAAATCCTTCGTAATATCAACCGAATTCCGATCTTGATGAAACGAATCAAAAGTCAAATGCTTGATCTGTGGATTTTCATTATCGTTTAATATTACCAAGTTTTCCACTTCTGAATTGAGCTTATTCAAATGTTTGAAAGTGACATCAGTAAACAATGCAGGCCCAGTCCATTCTAAAATCGTATAGATTGAGTGCAGCGTAAAATACTCTTTATTGATCTTGACGTGATTTAATTTTGGGTTATATTCATTTAAAGTTAAATCAACAATTCTATAAATAACCTCTCTGAGAACAGGATGTCCTTTTTTAGCTTTCAAAGTCCATTGACAGAGCTGAACCCTTCTTGAAATTCTAAATTTCCAGTCTACTTTATCTATATCACCTTCAATACCTAGCAACAGCCCTATTTCATTTTCCTGACTATTTTCTAAACTTAGCTTATATTTTTTCAAAAACTCAGGAACATCAGCCCAATAATTTATATCACGAATTCTAAATGTATCAATATCTGTATATAACCCACCAAACGCGTATAGTATCAAGTATCTACTTAAATCAAACCTTAATATGTTTAAAGGAAGTTTTTCATAGGTTTTCAAAATCTCTGGAAAATCAATATATGTGTCTATTATTAAAGATTCGATGGATTTATCATCTAACAGATTATATTCGTAGTTCTGTTGAGACTTCCAAGATTTTATATTTTTCAGGATTTTATCGTCATTTATTTTATCACTATTATCCTTCCAGGTTTGCCATATCTTTTTGGGTATTATGGAGTTTCTATCATATGGAAAACTCGATGCTAATCTTGATCTCAAATCTTCTGGGTGATAATTTTCAACGTAATCTTTGAAAAGTCTCGATTTATCTTCTGTTGAAGTTGGGTTATCGGTATCGACAAATAAGTCATCGATATCCTTTAATCTTTCCTTATCATCCCCTAAATTGTTACTATTACTGGGTGAAGTTTTTGGTAATAAATTATTCATTTGATCTTTAACTGAGCTAATCGAGTTTGGTAATTCATTGATGATTTCAATGGGATTGTCGATTGAAATATTATTTATATTTGAATTATTCAAGAAATTAATTATTGAAGATATCACAATTACACTAATTATCAATATTATTAAAATTCTCTTACTGATCAATTTAGAAAGAGTTGGTTTGGTAAAATTCCAATTTGGTTGTAAATTAATCCCATTGCCTCTATGCAAATTAAATTTCGTACTGGAAGGTGAGGTAACTGGCGAGTCAAGCACAAAACCAAATCCCTTTTTAAAGAACATTTCCAGTGCTTTCTGTAATAGAGGGTTTTTGTATTTATTTGATTTTTATATAGATATTTTTCTGAATTTAACTTTCACGCTGAGCCTCAAAAAACACAAAAAACGGCTCCAAGTAACTCTCTGAATGATATAGGCTGTATTGAAATTTGATGATTCTCCTCAGATGAAGCTACCAGTGCTTATAGATTACAGATCAATATCACGCTGTTCAATGATCTCTATAGCTACTGTAATAGATATCTTTTTTTTTTTTTTTTTTTTTCGATTTGCAGGGGAGATATAACTATGCTTTAAGTTAGAATAATTGTTTACTTTTTTTTTTTTTTTTAAAGTTGTTCGGTTTGTTTTAATTTTTAGTTTACATGAGAGGCGCTCTAAAAATTGCAAATCTTTAGAACTAAAATCGGTTATTACAGCTTTTATTATTTTAATTTTCCAATCTCGGAAAATTATATGACCCCAAAAGTTTCGGTTTTAAAATATACAAAATTTAAATATTTTATATAAACTAATAACTTATAAGTGATAGATTGTACAACATTGGCCGGCAGAATGTTACTCCAAAACTCCAAACTCATATTTTTAATTTTTTAAATGCTTGGAAGGGCGTAGAGCAATAAACAGTTATTGATATTGAATGACCTAAATAAATAGATCAAGAGATTTAGGTTTTGAGTATTCTTTACCAATTCCAAAGAAGCACCAGTCGAGATAACTCTGGATGAAAGAAGACATTTTTTTTGGTACGAAATTTTTCATGGGCTAAGGTATCCCATTAAGAACCTCAAATAACTAAATAATGGAAAATTCTGAAAAGGTTATACTTAATTATCACTTTTCTAGTTCATTAATAGAGGAGTAAGAAAATAATCACTTGGGGTCCGGTAGTGCTCGAACCAGAAGAGATGCTGTGCAAACCATTTCAAGAAAAATTTAATCTACCCATATATATACTCAGGAGAAAAAACCTACAACTATTTCCTTTCATTATAAAAAGAAGAATCAATACGCAGAAAAAGTTTCCAATCTCTATCATTTTCTTTAATATGAGCTCCAGTGACGAAGAATCTGATTACGATATTGCTCAAAATATTGCTATCGATTCTAGCTCTGACTCTGAAGGTTATTCAGATTCTGATAGTGAAAACAATGAAGTAGAGTATCAAGATGAAATTATATCATCCGATGAAGAAGATAACGGCTCAAATGAACAATCTCAACCAACAAAGAAACGTAAAACTGAGAAAAAGAAAACAGATATTAATTCTTTTCCAAGTCTGGAACTTTCGGACGACGAAGATGAAAACAAAATTAAACAAGATATAGATTTTGCAAGTTATTTCAATGTAAAACCACAAAATAAAGCCAAATCCGGTACCTTTGCTAGTTTTGGATTCTCAAAGTTTCTTTTGCAAAATATTTCTAAAAAAGGTTTTAAACAGCCAACTCCAATTCAAAGGAAGACTATACCTCTGATTTTACAAAATAGAGATATTGTTGGTATGGCAAGAACTGGTTCTGGTAAAACTGCGGCATTTTCTTTACCATTGGTCGAAAAATTAAAACTACATTCAGCTAAGGTTGGTGCTAGGGCTTTAGTGCTGTCTCCATCAAGAGAATTGGCTATTCAAACCTATAAAGTCATAAAGGAATTTTCCAAGCAATCAGATTTAAGATCAATCTTATTAATTGGTGGTGATTCTTTAGAGGATCAGTTTTCAATGATGATGACCAACCCAGATATTATTGTTGCTACCCCTGGTAGATTTTTGCATTTGAAAATTGAAATGAACTTGGACCTAAAATCAATTGAATATATTGTTTTTGATGAAGCCGATAGATTATTTGAGATGGGGTTCGAGGAACAACTGAATGAACTATTAGTTGCTTTACCACCTAATAGACAGTCGTTGTTGTTTTCCGCAACATTACCTAGATCATTAGTTGATTTCGCAAAAGCCGGTTTAACTAATCCTGTTCTGGTTAGATTGGATGCGGAGACTAAAGTATCGGACGAGTTAGAGATGGCTTTTATTTCAACTAAAAATAATGAAAGAGAAGCCAATTTATTGAATTTAATACAAGAAGTGATCAAAATACCATTAGCTACACAAGAAGAATTGAAAAAATTAGATGGTGCAAATAGATTTGACTCTTCAGAAGATGAAGACGATCAAGATGAAGATGACAAAACTAGTAAAAAAAGGAAAAAAAAACAATTCAAAAGGCCAAGATTACCTCCAGCTAACCAACTTCCTTCGCCAAATTCTACAATTATTTTCGTTCCAACAAGACATCATGTCGAATATGTCACCACTATGCTGAAAGATTCAGGCTATGCAGTCTCATATATATACGGTACTCTAGATCAAAGGGCAAGAAAGCAACAGCTATTAAATTTTAGATCAGGCTTAGCTCCATTACTTGTTGTTACCGATGTTGCTGCTAGAGGTATTGATATTCCTGTATTAGCGAACGTTATTAATTATTCTTTGCCTGCGTCTTCCAAAATTTTTATCCACAGAGTTGGTAGAACTGCAAGAGCTGGTAATAGAGGGTGGGCTTATTCTATTGTTTCAGATAACGAATTGCCTTATTTACTAGATTTGGAATTGTTTCTGGGTAAGAAAATATTACTCACTCCAATGTTTGAAAAGAAATGTGAGCTAATACAGCAACAACAAGGTGACTCATATAATGTACCAAAAATAAATTATACTGAGAGAATGGTATTGGGAGCTGCTCCTCGTCCAAATGTTGAAAATATGATGGAAATGTATAATCATTTGATTGAAACCAACTATGATTTGAAGGTTTTACAAGGAGTGTCAGTCAAAGCTGAAAAATTATATTTTAAAACTAGAACAGCTGCTGGTGCGGAATCAGTAAAAAGAGCTAAGGAGATTAAAAACTCTGGTTGGGATGAACAAAATTTGTTATTTGGTAAAAATGCTGAAAAGGAAAAATTAGCATTTTTAGAAAAGTTACAAAACAGAAGAAATAAAGAAACTGTGTTCGAATTTGGTAAGAAGGATGACAGCCTAGTCGATTTGATGAACACAAGAAGAAGACAAATTGCACCAATTCAAAGAAGAGCTAAAGAAAGAAGAGAGTTACTAGATAAAGAGAGAATTGCAGGATTGACACATGGTTTAGAAGACGAAATTTTGAAAGGGGATACAAATGAAGTCGGTTACTCAGTTACTGATGAAACTTTAGATCAAGAATTTGAAACTGCTGAACAAGCTTTAAAGCCAAAAAAATCTTTCAGAGATCCAAATTTCTTTATCAGCCATTATGCTCCTAGTAATGTGATTCAAGACCAACAGCTATCGCTGAACTCTGGATTTTTAAACGATGCTGCGAAAGCTTCATTTGATTTGAACGATGACGATAAAATCAAATCGAACAAACAGACTCAAACTATGCAGTGGGACAAGAAACAAGGTAAATATATCAACGCAAAATCTACTGACAAAAAATACATCATTGGTGAAAGTGGCCAAAAAATTCCTGCGTCGTATAGGTCAGGTCGTTATGAAAATTGGAAAAATACTAAAAAGACTGGCGGTATTAAAGTGGGTGCCAGAGAATCAGGTACACCTGCTTCTGAATTCTCAGCTTCCAAAGATCAAAGATTCAAGCACAACAAAACTCAAGCTCCTAAAGCTCCTGATAGATTCAGAGATGATTATAAAACTCAAAAGAAGAAAGTTAACAGTGCATTAGAAAAGGGAATGAGGGTCAAGGGTTTCAACAAGCCAGGCCAGCAACAAGAATTGAGATCTACTGAACAAATCAGAAAACAAAGGGAGCTGAAAGAGAAACGTAAAGCTAAAAATGCCAGACCAAGTAGGAAGAAGTATTAGCATGCGATATGGCACCAAAATTATATAGACTATATTGTGGACAAATTCGGCTATTTCCAAATTCAGTAGTTTCCGTAACTTTTGTCTGGTTTGGTCGGGAAAAGCCCGTAAGAAGTAAATACTGGTGTCAAATGAAACTGCCACCATGCACAAGTCGGAAGAAAAAAAATTCCAATTCCAAAGAAGTAGTGCACTTTATTGCTTCAGTGTTTACTTGCTTCAGTCTAAACACAGATATCTCATTCAATTACTATTTACTCAAGGAAAATTGTTTTCAGCTAAGTCAAATTTGTGAACTTTGATAAATTGAGCCTTTTCAACGGACATAGTATAATTTGCTTTTTAGTAAAAGTGCTGTTTATAATCCTAGGTATCTACCCCGTGATATTATAAGATTTAATTTTAGTCACTTCAACTGCATTTTCATCGTTGAACATTAGTTGGGCCATTCAGATCTCACAAAATACCGTTTTATGCAAATTCTAAAAAAGCTGCATCTTGCTAATAATAAACTTACTCTTACTGAATCATTACCAGACCACATAAATAATACAATAAAGATGGATTTCCAGCAACATTCTAATATACAGGCCCAACAATCACAACTGCAACCACAAGTTCAACCACCTCATCATCAACCACAGCCTCTTCAACATCAAATAGCTCTCCCAGATGTCAGCACTTTATCTACAGCCGAACTAGCTATTCAACAATCATTGTTACCACAAAGATCCACAATTTCGAAAGGTAAATATACCTTGAATGATTTTCAAATCATGCGCACATTGGGGACTGGGTCATTTGGTAGAGTGCACTTGGTTCGCTCAGTTCATAACGGTAGATACTATGCAATCAAAGTCTTGAAAAAGGCTCAAATTATCAGGATGAAGCAAATCGAACATACAAATGATGAAAGAAGAATGTTAAAATTGGTTGAACATCCATTCTTGATCAGAATGTGGGGTACATTTCAAGATTCGAGAAATCTGTTTATGGTCATGGATTATATTGAAGGTGGTGAATTGTTTTCGCTGTTAAGAAAGTCTCAAAGATTTCCAAACCCTGTGGCCAAATTTTATGCTGCAGAAGTGACCTTAGCCATTGAATATTTACATGGACACAACATTATTTATAGAGATTTAAAGCCTGAAAATATTTTATTAGACAGAAATGGTCATATCAAAATAACTGATTTCGGCTTTGCTAAAGAGGTTTCAACAGTCACTTGGACGCTGTGTGGTACTCCAGATTATATCGCACCAGAAGTCATCACAACCAAACCATATAATAAATCTGTTGACTGGTGGTCTTTAGGAATTCTAATTTTTGAAATGCTGGCTGGTTATACTCCATTTTATGACTCAACCCCAATGAAAACCTATCAAAAAATTTTAAATGGAAAGGTTCACTACCCATCCTTTATGCATCCGGATGCAGTTGATTTGTTATCGAGATTAATCACTGCTGATTTGACTAGAAGATTAGGTAACTTACATAATGGACCAGAAGGTATCAGAAATCATCCTTGGTTTTCTGAAGTTGTATGGGAAAAATTATTAGCGAAAGATATCGAAACTCCCTATGAACCGCCAATTACTGGTGGTATTGGTGATACATCATTATTCGACCACTATCCTGAGGAACAGTTAGATTATGGAGCAAATGGAGAAGATCCCTACTCACAGTATTTTCTCGATTTTTAAAGAAAAATACAAAGGGTATCTTTTTCGATCCATTTCTGAATCTTTAATATTATTTTTGATTATATGAGTTTTTTGTTGTCACGTTATTTGATTTCTTTTTGTATCCACCCCAAGAAATACGTTTTTAGTCCAGAGTATGACTGTTCCATTCAATTCATTTATAATATTTTCAATTTTGGGGTTAAATTTCCAATGAAGAAAATATTACGTTCTTATACAAATAAATCTTTCTACAATCGACTTTCAAGCTGTATTAATTAACGCTTTGTAGCATTAAAGCAATGAGTTGTATATAAATACGCTGCCTGAATATCTTAGTTGTTTTTACCGGCACCAGCTTTGAAAAAACAAATATCATCTGGTTCAACTACATAATCTTTACCTTTGATTTGTAGTTTACCTGCAGCCTGAACAGCCTTTTCATCACCATACTCAATTATATCGTCATATTTGTAAACTAAAGCTTGAATAAATGTCTTTTCTAAATCACCGTGAATGACACCAGCACATTGTGGAGCCTTAGTACCTTTTCTAACGGTCCAAGCACGACACTCATCTTCACCGGCAGTGAAGAAAGATTGCAAGTTCAGTTTCTCTCTCATGGTTAGAATAATTTTTGGCAATTGAGATTTAGCACCAATTTTTTCTTCTTCTTCAGCTCTCTCTTCATCAGTTTCCAAGTGCGATAATTTTTCTTCAAGTGAAACTGAGAATGGAATGATAACATCACCTGGTGAGTATTTGTCGACCCATTCCTTAATTGACGCTAAATGTTTATTTTTCTTTCTAACATAGTCTCTTTCCGACAAGTTGATCAAATAGATTGATGGTTTAGCAGTTAACAATAACATAGAATTGATAACTTCAACTTCTTTTGGAGTCCAGTTTTGGTTAGCGACTCTATTACCATCTTTCAATAATTGGATGATTCTCTCAACCAAAACAGCTTCTTCTTTCTTTTGTTTGACTTCTAATGATTGACCACCTTTTTTAGTAAGTTTTAACACACTTTCTAAATGTTTTTCAGCAAATTCAATATCTTTTAATCTTAATTCGTTTGAGATAATTTCTAAATCTCTAACAGGATTGACATCACCTTCAATGTGAATAATTTCGGCATCATCGAAACAACGGACGACTTGGTAAATAGCATCAACAGCCCTGATGTGGGATAGGAAAGCGTTACCTAAACCTTCACCAGCTGACGCACCTTTGGTTAAACCAGCGATATCGTAAAGAGTAATATGAGCTGGAACAATAGATTTTGGTTTGTAAATTTCGACCAGTTTCTCTAATTTATCAGATGGGACAATAACTCTAGCTTCTTCTGGATCAATTGTGGCGAATGGATAATTAGCTGGGTTACCTAATGGAGATCTGGTGATAGCTTGAAAGAAAGTTGATTTACCAACATTGGCTAAACCCACAATACCAGATTTTAAGTTATTACCTGGACGACCCAATAAGACTTTTTTCTCTTCGACTACTTTCTTTGGAGGCATCTTTAATTATGAAATATAAATCACAAACACTTTAGCCATGGTAATCATTTTACAAGTGATTCCACTCTATAGTTAGATAATTTAAATTTTTTTCAGCATCGTCGAGGGCAACAGCAAAAAAAAAAACGATGAGACCCTAGACTTCCTAATTCGGAAATAAACTACAACACTGCTTCACAAATATTACTTTTTAGATTTATTGATTATGAACTTGATCAATATATTCATTCATTCTATAGATATCACCTTCGTAGTTTTCCTCATTAATTTGCTTTTTGTTTGATTTGTTGTAATGTTCACCGTTATATACAGTGGCTATAAGCTTCCTACCGCCAAAGAATCTTCCATCCATTTTCTGTTTTGAAATTGTTAGTAAGTTTTAAATCAAAAAAGCAACTGAATCTAATTAACATACATCAATGCATTTCCCTGCAGAATCCTCATCCTTATATCGTATCATGACAACACCTTCTTCTTCTTGATCAAATAGGACTACCTTCTCGATAGGGCCGATTTCACCACATCCGTCCTCTATATCCTCCACTATTTCTGAGCTGACCTCTGGGCCTTCGTTCAATTCATCCAATGTAAACACTCGTTTTAAAATTACTGTTCTGAGCCATTTTGGATTGGTCACATTATCATCACCATCCCAATTTTCAGCTTTCTCATTCAGGATTTTCAGTCTTTTTTTGATTATTCTCTTATCATCTTCGGATAATTGTCTTTTATTCGACTCTTGTAACAATGAAAGGTCTTTTTCTTTGAACTTTGCAACTTGTACTGATATGAGATTACTATTACTTCTCAGCATAGTCTGGTCGAGCATTTGTATTGCTAAATCAACGCTTTCAGGCTTCAAAAATACTATCAAGGCATCCCCTTTAAAATTTCCATGCTCATCTGTATACAATTTAATTTTAGGCTTGTTTGTGATGAAGTCTTCAGAGATGACGCCATATTTTGAGAATAGTTGTTTGACCTCAGCTAAATCTGTATCTTTGGGTAAATTTGATACATAAATCGATGAATTTTGCTTTCTCCTTTGTTCAGTTTTCGTCTTTTGTTCTTCTTTGAGCTCTAGAAGTTTTAGTTTCTTTCTCTGTCTGAGTTCTATTTGTGCCTCTGTGAGATCCTCTTCATCAAGCATTTCTGTTGGGATCCATCTTCCTAATATTTCATTGAACTCAAAACTTTCGTTATTATCATTTTTGAATAAATATTTCTCCTCAATTCCATCGTATGAGATTCTTGGATCTAACTTTTTTTCCTCTATTGTTCTTGGATCTATATCAAATAATTCAAAATTTGATGATGATGACATTACTTTCAAGAAATTTGTCAAGTTAAATTTACTGGTGTGTGAAATTGCGTTATATGGTAACTGGATTCTCTCTAGTGATTTTTTTTCCAGTGCACTCACTATCTTTCGAAAAAAAAATTTGTGCCTCGATGAAGGTTGGGGATTTATTGTGACATATCCTCAAAGATCTAACTCGGAAGGACTGCTGGTAGAAATGATATAGTGGAAATTATTAATTTTTTTTAACTGAAGAAAGCCCACTAAAATCTTTCTTGAAGCTATACATATGATGGGTATGACGGATTGCACACAGGAATTCAGCGATAATAAATCTCAAAGATTTCATAGCTACTTCCCAAAAATCATGACTTGGTTCCAAATTAATATTTCAAATTATTTTAAAGAGTACACTATTATACAGTATAATATACATATACTTATATTCATATATATAAGAACTAAAGGAAAAAAAATTAAGAAGATTATGCAAATAACTTATTTTCACCCCCCTTCACCACCAACTATCTATTATATTGGTCAATGTCTCTATCTTTAGGCACTTTTATAGACATGCGAGCAATTCAAACAGACATAAAATAAAACCATAGATGTATCAGCTCTTCTTTGCTGTGATTGAAAAAACACATTTTCATGAGAATGGCATTTTGGACACTCCTTGTCTGATCTCGGAAGAGTTGGGTCTAGACCTAAATCATTAACGATTCCTGCAGTTTCACCGATATCTGAAACTAATTCATGGCGATAAACCTTAGCGGATCCTGCCTCTTCGACATAACTACAGATTCTGCACTCGTATAATAATCTCATGTTTTCTTTATCTTCTTTTGGATATAACATATTGTTACTGTTGGATCATGTTAGCTTTCAAAAACTCAAAAAACTTTCGATTGAAAAACCATCGTTTTCAAAAGTGAGTAAACAAAGGAAATACATACCATTCATTGCAGAACCTGAAGGATGTCATTTTGATGTATAATGAAAGTATAGGAGATCTATGCAATAGTTCTACTGATTATAAATAAATTATTGTGCTTGAGTTGGATGGGGTTGGCTTTAGTTTATTTTTCAAAAGCACCTTGTTAATCCGTTAGTTTCACCAAAATAAATATACATCCAAACATCGGGAAAATATTCGCGATCTGGACTTTGGGATTTCGAATGGGATAAAAAAAATGAACGAAATTTTTCAACGAATTGACAATAGAATTACTTAAAGAGGTTATACTATTTATTTTATTTCTCTATCTTGACAATGTTAGCTTTAAGACAATCTACACGCATTGCTTTACGCTCTGCATCCAGAAGAACCTCAATACTAAGTTCAGTTCGTTTGAACTCATCAGCTGCTGCTCCAGCATCTGAACAACAAACAACTCCAGTTGATCCAAAAATTTCATCAATTGTCGATCAAATCTCGAAATTAACTTTATTGGAAACTGCTTCATTAATTTCAGAATTAAAAACTCAATTGAATATTCCAGATATTTCATTCCCAGCTTCTGGTTCAGCCCCAGCTGCTGCTCCAGTTGCTGAAGAAGAAGCCCCAGTTAAAGAAGAGCAAGAAGAGAAAACAATCTTCTCTATAAAATTAGAATCATTTGATGCCAAATCAAAACCAAAAATTATCAAAGAAGTTAAAGGGTTATTGGGACTTTCATTAGTTGAATCTAAAAAATTCGTTGAAGCCGCTCCAAAAATTTTGAAAGAAAATGTTTCAAAAGAAGATGCTGATAAAATAAAATCAACACTAGAAGCCTTAGGTGCTAAAATCACTCTTGAATAAACTTTTAAGTATGTGTAGGAAATCTTAATGTTATTATGTTGTTTGTCATGTATATAAATAGAATTTTATCAAATTAAAAAGAAAAAGGGAATATACGAAATATATAAGTATCAATTTTTATTTAAAAAAAATAAAATTGTCCTTAATGTTGGGAATGATTCTATATTAAAACCGTGTAGAGTACCTTTTTGAAGCACTTGTATTGATACTATCTCTTGAACTTCGATTATCATCGTAACTGTTATCAAAACCTTGGAATTGACTAGTATTTTCTTTGAATGAGCTATATCCTGAATCCCTAAGCTTCTCCTGATATGAGAAAGATTTCGATAGATTTTTCAGCTCAGGCTGATATTGATCAACATATATATGATTATCATCAGGAGTTCTTCCATCTCTGTACTGGTACTCAATTTGATCCTGTCTTTTACTGTACTGAGGAGTTCTTAGGAATTGGTTTTGATATTCAGATGACCGTGAATGCTGTATGTACATCGATTGAGGTCTTGACCTCGAGATTTTACTTTGAGAATGTGTTGAGAATGATCTTGGAATTTCTGTTGTTATCACATTAAGCCTCTCATGATTCTTGATTGCTTCGTTACCACCAATATCGAGGTTGGTAGATCTTCTTGAGGTTAAAGGTCTTTCTACCGTGTTGAATTCAGGTGATCTTTTTATAAATGAGCCTAATTTTGATCGTGCTTGTTCGTTATATATAGAATTGTTACGAAGGGTTTCAATTCTATTTCGAGTTTTTTTATGGTCGATTGATGGAGTTCTTGATGGTCTGATATATTCTACTTCTTCCGGCTTGATTAATGATGGTATGAATTCCTCTTCAATGTCTCCATCAGAGAATTCTTCTTCACTATATTTTTCCTTCAAAGATGTTATTTGTTGAGAATTTGTGCTATTTTTGTCATCTTCGCCCATTGCAAATGAAGTAATCACAGCTACCAATTCTTGGATTTTGGTAAAAAGATCAACTGGCACTAAATCAATGAATGCATCATGTTCTTTTGTTTTAAGGTTATAAACAGGTGATTGCAGTAAATTAAAGACAGATATCACATAGGTTTGAAATTTATATTTTTGTTCTAAATTCAAATGAGTACAGTGTGAAATTAATTCTCTAATCTCTGGTTCCATTGATAAAATCTCTAGGGAGTGATGGTTTCGGGCAGTATTTCTTCCTGTGAGTGGCAGTTCATTTGTTGATCCCATATTTGTATTTTCTTCTTTGTGATATATTTTAGGTTATTATATAAAGAGCCATAATACGAATACTTAAGATTATTAAATATTGACAAAAAAGTAATAATCAATTTTAGTTTCTTGGGAATGAACATAGATGAATTCATCTATAATAATTCTGTTTTTTTTTTTGATGCGGGAACTTAAGCTGTGAACAACTGTGTGAACTGAGCTTCATTGGGGGAAAAAAACCCTAACAAATTTTTTTTATTAATATCACAGGATTTTAAAAAGAGAGGTTTGATGTGTGATTTTATTGCAAGCTTAGCCTTTGGTTTTTTTCTAATTGTAATACTTTATAAATTCCGAATGCTTCAAAAGTCAATGTCTTGACGAAAAATTCAAATCATATGTACAATCCCAAACATGAATTAATTAAACTATATACACAAAATAATTCTATTAATGAGCATTCCATTAAAACAATGACCAACCGCTCTGTTTTTTCTTTTCACGTTCTTTCTTAGGAATAAATGCATCAATTTGTTCTTTAATTCTCAAAGGACCTGTTTCATTATCATAATTTCTACCTAAGGCATCAATGAATTCACCATCTGAATCCATTAAATAGAAGAAAATCGAATGATCAACCAAATAATCTTGACCTGGTTTGACATTTTCAGGGGTTGAAAAATACACTCTATATTGTTTACAACAATCTTTAACTTGTTCATAAGTACCAGTCAAACCAATAATAGATGGATGGAAATCGGATAAATATTCTTTAATAACATTTGGAGTATCACGAGCAGGGTCACAAGTGATGAATATTGGTTGAATTTCGTATCCTTCTTTTTTCAATTGACTTAACCAAGAACCTAATTTATCTAATTCATCAGGACAAATATCAGGACAATGAGTGAACCCGAAATAAACTATTGAAAATTTGCCTTTCAAATTCTCTTGAGTAAATTCTTTCCCTTCACTATCTATCAAAGTGAATGGACCTCCGACTAATGGTCTACCATAACCTCTATTTGATTCTGCATCTTGTTGAACTTGTAGTCTTTTCTTTTCACTACTGAAAAAATAGTACAAGACGCCCCCGGTGACAGCCATTAAAACAGCAGCTTTCCAACTCGCAAATTCAATATTACCCGATGAATTCAATTTTTGGGATTGAGTAGTTGATCCACCAATTGGTATCCTACTCAACGGTTTCCTTGGTTTATGACTTTCTGATGGTGGTGTGATTGGGTTTGATTCATTTAATCTAACGAAGGAAGTAGAAAAGTTAGCTCTCAAAGAGCCCCTATACAAAAGCAAAGGTTTCTGAGTTAAAGATCTTTTAGGTATTAATTTCAACATTGAAGATTTTGCCTTTCCATATACAACGTTTTATGATCTTGAGAAACATTGAAAACATCTTATACTCTCTTTAAAGAAGATGATTTCAAATTTTTTTTTTAATAAGATATAGAGTGAGTTCGCGAGGCCCTATCATTTTAGGCGTTTAATAACCAAAAAGATGGAAACCTGCCAGCTAGTAAAAGAAAACATCATCACGAATCATGATAATGAAAAGTTTTTGTGTTGGTGTGTAACTCCTAAAACTCATTTATTAAGAATCAACTATTACTTGAATTTTCATATTTTCTATGGATTCAAAAGACCAATTTTATAATTCAAAAAAAAAAAAAAGAATGGTACGTCATTTGTAATTGTTGTTAATATTTGTTATCTTGATTCGTATAACTTATCTCAAAAAAACCATTAATTATCAATAATTAGGTTTATTTTGTATTTCATTGATTATCTAACAAAAATATATTACTACTGATTATTATTACATTTGATGTAAATTATCTTGTTTTAATTCAATCATGCACTAGTGTTAGAAATAGATATAACTTTGAACGGATTAATTTCTAATCATCGGTCTCGATCGGAAAAGCTGAAATAATAACTGGATATCATGCTGGGATAATTTATAAATTATAATCATGTATATTTATAATTACCAAATAATTTACATACAATCAGTTCTAAACTACAATGATGATCTTTGTTAATCGTTCTGAATGATGCAGCCATCCACATTAGGAGCTAGCCATAAAGAAGTACTTGACATATACATAATCAATCAACTATTAATAGCTATTATATAATAGTATTATTATGTACAATTTATAGTACTAAAGCTGGTTATTCAATATTAAACTCATAATATATTGAAGTAGTTTTTAAAGTAGACTAGTTAACATATATATCAGTAAATATTAATTATATACGCCAATCAAAGCATACATGATATAACTAATATCGAAGGGATCAGTTCGATTCCAAGAAATAATATAACTTTATAAAAATATCATGATTTTAAATCAATATTATTCGAAAATTATATTAACTCATTAAGACTCATAATATTGATCCATTATATATATTTCAATCATGACCCTAATCCTTAATCCAATGTATATTTAAGCGGCCAGTCATTAAATAATTTTTAAACCCAGCTAGCTGGTAATAATTATTACGATAATTATTTTTATATAAATGACGTCTCGATCTGTTGCTGGTCTGTTTCATTATAATTAATATAATCTTATAACTATTTATATAATTGTAGTTACTTGATATACTGTAGTTACAAGAGTTACAAGTTACATTATTGAGCTGTAAAAATCATTGTCTAGACATGCGTAACAGTTATAAATTTTTCCAAATCTTGTTAGCAGACGTATAATTCTTTTCAATAAATTTCTTTTTTTTTGCCATTCCAATAATTTGTTCTATCTAGATAGAGAAATTAACTGACATTAACTATGTATGATCCTATTATCTATCAATGTTGAGGGGGATCATGTATTGAGTCTTGACCCTTGAGCATCAGGATCAAAAATTAGTGCGTCAACGGTCAATTGTCATGCACGGCTCACGCGCAGAGTCGAATATCCTTTTATAACTACATATTTAAATCAATATAGAGATAATTATGATTCACAAATCACTACGCCTTATATTAATTATGTCTAGTTACTAGCTAGTACTAGTTCCTCTGCAGGATAGAATCTAGTTTTCCCTTTTTTCCTTTCTTTTATCAAGATCATAAAGTAGAGATTTAAATGGTTTATCTTTGATTCATGATTTATTGTTTCTCTATTTAGATCTATTTTATGGAAACTTCAGTTCTTCTATGGGTAACCCTTTGATCTTTTCCAAACTTATACATAACATTGTATGATTATTATCTATTGTGAGCAGAGTTAAAATTAAAAAAAAAAAAGAAATAAAATAATATTTTTTATTAAAAATTATTTCCCCAGCTGCGCGTTTAAATTTTTTCAATTTTTTTTTTTTTTTTTTTTTTGTCTTTGGTGGTATAATTTGTACTTGACAAATGGAGCAGAGTCGATTTTTATCGAATGTCCAAGTTACCGCTTTAAATTACATGATGATAAGAAAATTATATGATAAGCTGATCATGAAAAATCACATCGACCGATTATGATTTAAAAAGTGTTTAGATTCCAATTTTTCATTTCTAATTCGTAATCACGATATATAACTAATACAATAAATAGTACCAATATTATAAATAATAATAATAATAATAGTAATAGTAATAACTATACTAATTATAATACTACCACCGAATTCGATACAAAAATGACTGCCGCCAAAGAAAATCCTTTAAAAGTCGTTGATGTTGCCAATCTAGATGCTAAAACTGCTGATCAAATCTTAGAAGGTTTTGCTACCCAAGGTTTCTTATTTGTTGATGGTCATGATTTTACTCAAGAAGAAGTTGATCACTTCTTTGAATTATCAAAACAATATTTCGCTTTACCACAAGAAGTAAAAGACAAGCAAGCTATTGATGCTGATAATTGTGGTTATACTTCATTCCATCAAGAAAAATTGGATCCAAAACTTCAACTAAGAGGAGATCCAAAAGAGGCTTTCAACTTTGGCTTATTTAATTTTATCACTGGGGATTGTAAAAAAGAACAATTACCAGAATTATTTGCCTATGGTTCAGAAAATTATAAATTTATCAATAAAATGTCCAAAAAATATTTTGAATTGGGTTCAAGAATTTTAAATTTATTAGCAATCGGTTTAAAAATTGATGAAAATGAAGGTGGTGTAAATTGGTTCAGTGATAGACATAGAACTGAAGGAACTTCTATGACTACAATGAGAGTACTACATTACCCACCTTCTTCAAAATTAGATGGTGATCAAGTTATTAGAGCTGGTGCTCATACTGATTACGGTGCTATCACTTTATTATTTCAACAAAAAGGCCAAGAAGGTTTAGAATTATTTGATACAACGGAGAATTGGAAACCAATTCCTTATGTTGAATCGGCTAATGCTGAATATAGAGCTCAAGGTAAAGCTGCTCCAATTGTTGTCAACATTGCCGATCAACTATCATTCTGGACCAATAAGGTTTTAAAATCAACTCCACACAGAGTTTTAGTTCCTAATGATGTCGATAGATATTCGATTGTTTTCTTTTTCCATGCCGATAATGATGTTAGATTAACCCCAATTCCATCACCAATTGTTAAAGCTGCTGCCCAACCAGGTCAATACGATAACAAAAAACCAGAAGATTATATCACTTCAAAAGAATATTTATTGAAAAGATTAAAAGATACTTATGCTTAAACTTATTAGATTATGGGCAGACAATGCAAAGACCAAAAAAGGATAAAATTTGATGGATCAAATTATTTTAATAAGTCCATTTATGCAAAATTGTTTAAATATGAATGAATTGAGATGTTTACGAAAAATTTATGTTACTATGACAATGTATATAAACCAATAAAAAAAAAACATAAAAAATGATGAAATAATAATTTGTATTTTAATTTCATTAAATAAAATTTATTTTAATGAGTAAATCTATTACAAAAATTATGTAATTGTTTCAAATATTTTTTAATTATACCAATATGGTTAACGTCATTTTCATGAAAAATCCTATAACTAGTATATATAAAATAATAAATATAGCAATCACTAAAATTGAAAATCATCTAGATCCCTATCTATAGTTTTATCATCTTCACCAATACTTTGGTTTTTCAATATCAGCCCCGTTTCCGGACCTTCCTTATTATCATCATGTAAAGCTTCATCTGAGGTAGCTCCATTATTAAAACCATTCAATTTTTGATATTTAGAATTCAATCCAAGATTCCTCAATTGTATAGCATCAATACGTTCATTACGTGACTCATCAACTAATGGTCCATGGAAATTTTGCTTACCCCATGTCCACCATAAAATACTTATTATAACAACGAAGCCGAAAAATACAATTATTGCATAATTCATGGATGCACCTGTCACCGGTAATTGTGGTGGCAAACTTAACACAAATATAGTGAACAATAACCAAACTATACTGATAATATTAACGATGAAGCCAATGTATTTCAGTTTGAAAGCAGCCCCTCTAACTTTTTTTCTGAAACCAAGTATGGAACAAGTAATAGGGATGAGTGAAGCAGCACATAGCGATATAACAGCAGCACCAACAAACGCATTGAATGCGGCAGATGATACTAATGAAAGCAAGCCTAAAATATATGAGACAACCATTGATAACACAACTGCATTTTTAGGGACTTTAGACACGGAATCTTTATCAACATAAGTCCAGAAAACACCATATGGTAGTGCACCATCCCTGCTCATACTGAAAACAGCTCTTGAAGAAGTGGCAATTGATCCAACGCCTGAAAAAAATAAATTTCCAATGACTAGCAATATCAAAAAGAATGATATAATATATGAGTTTGTTGCCAATTTGAAAATTAGAACAATAGACATAATACCACCGTTTGTATCAAGTAATTGCGAAATATCTGGCAATACAATTAAAATAGGAATTAAAAACACAATACCTGATAATCCAGATAGTAGTACTGAAATCAATAAGCCTCGTGGAACGTTCTTCTCTGGCTGTTTAACTTCTTCACTGATTGCTGGTAATAAACCAAAGCCCTGTAACATAAAATTGGCTTGTTGAAAACCAATTATGAATGCAAAAGGAGAGGGCCATCCAGATCGTACATTGTTGAATTCCGTGAAAACAAAGCTAACATTATGGTGCTGCTTGGAGAATGCTAACAGTAAGACATCGATTAATAAAATAGCACAAATGACCCAATACACACAAGCCTTATTAATTGATTCTAAGTGCCTGCTAAATTTTAGATTAACGATACCACAGATTGTAACAACAATATAAAATACGGCCACAGTAATGATCTCGGTAGCTTCAAAGTTTTCATACACCATACCGAAGACACTCAGGATGAACTGAGCTCCTGCAAATGTTATGCTTATACTCATCGTCCAATTACCTATCAGCAAAAAAAATCCGGTAAACCAAGAGCATATAAGACTATACCTTTGATTGGCTATTATAGCAGCACCACCGTGCAGTTCTATAGGATATTTTGATGATATTTCTGCTAAGGATAGAGCACAAATGAAGCTAAAGACATAGACTATGATAAAGCCATTTATAATTGTGAAAGGGCCCCCATCGATTAGTGCATTATTCATAGTAGTACCTAATGACAAAGGAGCACTCATCAACCCAAATCCTAGACCTATTACTGATGCTATGGATAAGTTTTTATCTAAAGCTTCCTCATAAAGAAACTTTTCAACATTCACATCCTCATCATTTATATCATTCTCGATCACTTGTGTTATAGTTTGAATAAGATTGGTAGTATATGATTCCTCATTTTCAGTATGGATACCTGTGGGTAATCTGGACATTAGTTTCAGCACTTCCTTTTAAATATAGCCAGTGGGGTGCAAGAGAGAAAACCGCTCGAGCTTATCTTTATTGAGCTGCGGTTTTGAATTTCGATCCGCGAATCCATCAAATTTTGTTTTGGTTTCGTGAAATTATTTCAGGCACATCCATTTATCTTCAAATTGTATTGATTAATGGTATACTAGTCATCTGAACATTCAAAATAAATAGCTAATAATACGATGGATGAAGATCTGTATGATGAGTATGTTACGAATTTGGAACCTTTGGCTCTTTGAGAAGTTTTTGTTTTATCTTCGAATTCTAACATTTAACAAATAGGTTTGGTAACTTAATAGGAAACCCAGAAGATTCAGATGCTGAATCGTCAGCTTCATCTGAGTTTCATGAATTTGAGCATGAAGATAATGTGTCAGGCGAACTGCCTGATGCTGATGATAAACCTGATAGATTTCAAGAGGAAACTAGAATTATTTTGCAAGAGGATAAGAAAATTTTTTCTACAATGACTGAAACTTTTGGCGAAGATGTTGAAACGATTGTTCAAACGTACGATAATCAATCAATCAATGAGCCTTTACTAAAACCGACGGTTGAAAAGTTCTTTAAAATTGAGGACAAGAAGCTGCCCAAAACTGTTTATTCAAAAGAATATTTGGTGCAATTGCTGACAGTTCCATCGAAAGTTCGAAATGTCTCGTTAGTTGGTGGATTAAACTCAGGTAAAACTTCATTTTTGGATACGTTAATTTTGCAAACTCACGAACTGAAAAAATCTAAAACTAAAAACTTTAAGAAGTTACGCTATACTGATAACACTAAACTTGAAATTGAAAGAGGTATAACGATGAAAGCATCACCAACTACGTTACTTCTGCCTAATATCAAAGGTAACTCTATGATCTTAAACATACTTGATACCCCGGGTCACATAGATTTTGTTGACGAGGTTTCTATATCACAGAGAATAACAGATATTTCAGTGGTGGTTGTAGACGTGATTGAAGGTCTGACTATTGGTGCTAAGAAGGCGATCGATAATGCGTTACAGAATAACCTTCAGCTGGCCTTCATCATAAACAAAATAGATAGGTTAGTTCTTGAACTGAGATTACCACCATCGGACTCTTTTCATAAAATTAGGAACACTATTGACGAAATCAATCTATATGTTGAAGGAAATCAATTTTACCTTCAAAGCAACCACAAAACCTCATTTTCCCCAAAATTGAACAATGTTATCTTTGCCTCGGCCGAATTGAATTTCTCATTCACTTTAAAATCATTTGCCAAGCTATATTCTGATAACCATGGATATGACTTGAATATTAATGAATTTGCTAAGAGGTTGTGGGGCGATATATATTATGATAAAATACCCAACAAATTTAGTAAGAATGGAGAAATTAGAAGCTTTGTATATTTTATCTTAGAGCCTATTTACAAAATAATAACATCTGTTTTGAGCAAAAAAGCAGATGTATTGGAAAAAATTATCTACGAAAACTTCGGCGTTAGAATTTCAAAAGAGGTTCTGAAATCAGACTCTCAAATTCTACTAAAGGAAGTATTTGGATCAATATTTAGTGATGCTTCAGGTTTCGTTGATGTCATCGAAAATTTAAATTCACCAGAAAAAAATTTGAAAGCAAGTCTATTTACTGGTCAATCATCTGAAATATTGAACTACATCTCTTTATCATCCAAAGATGGCCCATTAGTTGCCGAAGTATGTAAGATGATAGATTATGATGTTGGTTTAGTTAGAATATATTCCGGAACTTTAATAAAAGGCAACAAAGTCCAGATTCTCGGGGAAAATTTTAATGAAGACGATGAAGACTTCGAAATCAAGACTGTTAGTGAATTATATGTTTCGTGTGGAAGATACAAAATTCCGATTAATGAGGCTCCAGCAGGCTCAATAGTTCTGTTGGGAGGCCTTGAATCTATATCTAAATCAGCCTCAATCTTCGATCTAGAATTAAAAGAAGACCAGTTATCTACTTTCAGAACAATCGATTATTTGAATAAAGCTGTGTTTAAAGTGGTCATTGAACCTCAAGTACCTACTGAGTTACCAAAATTATTAGATGGATTGAGAAAAACCAATAAATCTTATGCGAGTGTGGAGATCAAAGTGGAGGAAAGTGGTGAACATGTGATCTTTGGGAGCGGTGAATTATATCTCGACTCTTTTTTACATGATTTGAGACATATCACAGATATAAATATCAAGATCTCTGACCCAATCACAAAATTTTCAGAAACTATTATAGATAGTTCTTTCACGAAAATTTCAATCAAATCACAAAATGAACAAAATGAAATAACAATCATAGCTGAGCCTTTAGAGGAAGACTTGGCTAGTGATGTCGAGAAGGGGAAACTTCCTTTGTCAATAAGAAAGTTGAACAAAGTGCTGAAGGATCGTTACGGCTGGGATTCTTTGGCTGCTAGGAGTCTATGGAGCTTTGGTCCAAATTCGACTGGTCCAAATGCGATTTTAGATGATAGTTTACCGGAGGATGTTGACAAACAATTGTTGAACTCTTTGAAAGATCCAATTATACAAGGTTTTCAATGGGCTGTTAAAGAGGGGCCATTAGCCGATGAACCAATTAGGAATATTAAATTTAAAATCATCGATGCTAAATTTTCTGAGGATCCATTGCAAAGAAATAATGGTCAAATCATTCCGATGGTTAGAAGGGCCTGCTATTCCGCAGTTTTAACTTCTACTCCAAGGTTGATGGAACCAGTTTATGCCGTTGAGATTATATCTTCAATTTCTACTCTGAAAATTATTGAAAAGTTGTTGGATAAAAGAAGAGGTGCTATACTTAGAGATGAACCTATTGCTGCCACTAAGCTTTATAAAATCAACGGTTTCATTCCTGTAATTGACTCTGTTGGCTTTGAAACTGATGTAAGAGTGGCTACACAAGGAGAAGCTTTGGTTTCGCAATACTTTGATAAATGGAATGTTGTTCCTGGGGATCCTTTGGATAAGGATTTATTCATTCCAAAATTGAAACCTGCTCCAATTCAAAGTTTGGCCAGAGATTTTATTATGAAGATAAGAAAAAGAAAAGGTCTTGTAGGTGAGCCAAGTTTAGCTAAATATATTGATCGAGAGCTTGTTCAATCATTGAGGGAGCTGGGATTATTAGAGTAATAAATCTTCAAAAATGTACGATTTATATGTAGTAGAATTTTATGTTTTATTGTACATTAATAAATGGTAAAATCATTATATGCAGGGGCTCACTTTAACATCAGTTAAAAACTTTCCTAACCTCTGTTACGTTTACTTTTACCTGGACGTTTGGAAGATTTACCTTTCATTTTTCTAGTGGAGAAATCTGAAACGTCTGCAGAAGATTCAGCATCATTTTTTCTTTTGAATCTTTTCATACCACCTTGACCGTATTTGGAGTTTTTAGCCACTCTTTTTGAATTTGGCTTTGATCTCTTATCTCTTCTATCTTGTCTTTCTTGTGAATCAGCAGTAGCTTCTTCAATAGCAATATCAAATGCATCACCTGTGATTTCATCATTTTGTCTTTTTCTCTTCAAACCTTTAATCTTTTCTAAAGTTTCTCTCTTTTGTTTTTGACGCTCTTGTAAGGTTTGGTTTTGGACCTGTTTACCGAATTTTTTCAAATCTCTTTGTCTTCTAGCTTCAACAGCAGCTTTTTTTTCAGAAGCTTCTTTGATTAATTTATTCTTCAATTTATCCATATGCTCATCAGATTTAACCATTTCAGCAAAGTAATCTTCTGGTCTAGTGAATGGAACTTTCAATTTTAGTAATTTTGAGCGACCTTGTAAGGCAGCATCTAGTGCTTGTTTATAAAATGCTAATTCTCTTTCTGTATCATCGTAAATATCTTTAATCTGTGATTCTGATTTAGTTTCTGATGCTATTGATTGATGTTCTTGAAAAGAAAGTTTGGCCCAAGGTAGTTGAATACGAGTCAAAGCGTTCTTCAAAGCGCCGACATTGTTAACAGTTAATTTTGAGTGAGGGACAATATCAGCATCTGAGTCAACTTCTACATCAGATAAGGGAATATCTTCTTCTTCTTCGTCTTCGTCTTCGTCTTCGTCTTCTTCTTCGTCTTCGTCTTCGTCTTCGTCTTCTTCTTCGTCTTCTTCTTCAGCGTCTTCCCCATTGACTTCTTCATCATCTTCTTTGTCATCATCATCATCTTCTTCGTCATCATCATCTTCATCATCAGATCTAGTTAGCTTTTCTAAATCCAAAAGATATTCTTCCATTTCTGAGTCATCTTCCTCGGCAATTTCAATATTGGAATCGTCTTCTGATCCTTCTTCGTCTTCTGATCCTTCTTCGTCTTCTGATCCTTCTTGAGCTTCGGCTTCTTCTTGAGCTAATTTTTGCTCAATGGCTTTCTTTAATTTTCTTCTATCTTTCTTTGATAAGGCGTTTGATCTCAATTCTTCTTCTTCTTCTTCTTTAGATTCTGATTCATTTTCTGATTTTAAATCTTCTTCGGCAGATTCTTGAACTTTCAAGTCTTCCAAAGTGACAGTTTTTGGTCCCTTTGATTCAGCTTCGACTTGTTTCTGTTGCTTTAGAATTTTTTGTGCTTTGACTTTTTGAGCATTGTCTACAACTTTTTTGTTGTGTAATGATTCCTTTAATTTACCTTTACCCATTCTCTTTTAATAATTTAGTAGAGTTATCTTCACAGCAATAAGACACTTCTGTAACCTTACAAAAATTGAAATTTAATATTATTTATGCCTTTAAAATTTTTTTTTTTTGGAATCTCATCTGCAAATTGAGCTCATAACCCTTCCTCTTTAGTAATAACTCATCTAGGCCCCCTCGAAATTGAGAAATAATAGAAAATTGACACCGCGAAACGCGAACGTGGAAAAACACTCACTTTTGTTAGTTTGAACTTTTCGTTCTTTTTTTTGAAGCTTATAAGTCGTAAACGAGCGATGGAGATTTTTCAATGATTATGGTGATTCTTCAACAGTATTAAGCAATTAATCCACCATCTTGAATATTTTTTAAAGCTGAAATTTTTTATATCATATTTAGATTCATATTCTTTAATTCAATTTAGATAAATATGTCAGACAAATCAGTCAGAAAAGAGAAATTTTTGAGTGTCTTCCCAGAATTAGTTGAAGAGTTGACCGATGCTTTAAAGGCTTATGGTATGACTCCGGAAGCTATCGAGTGGTTTTCTGAAAACTTGAATTACAACACACCTGGTGGTAAATTAAATAGAGGTATTTCAGTTGTTGACACCTATATTATTTTGAAAGGCTTGAAATCCATTGATGAGTTGTCAACTGAGGAATACAAAAGAGTTGCAATCTTAGGTTGGGCTATTGAATTATTGCAGGCTTATTTCTTAGTTGCAGATGATATCATGGATCAATCAATTACCAGAAGAGGTCAACCATGTTGGTATAAAGTTCCAAAAGTTGGTGATATTGCTATCAATGATGCTTTCATGCTAGAAGGTGCCATTTACCTCTTATTGAAAAAATACTTCAAACAAGAATCGTACTACGTTGATTTATTAGAATTATTCCATGAAGTTACTTTCCAAACCGAACTAGGTCAATTACTGGATCTGATTACCGCACCAGAAGATCATGTTGATTTATCAAAATTTTCATTAGAAAAACATTCATTCATTGTTATTTTTAAAACTGCCTATTATTCGTTCTATTTACCTGTTGCTTTAGCTATGTACGCTGCCGGAGTTGCTGATCCAAAAGATTTAAAACAAGCAGAAGATGTTTTAATCCCATTAGGTGAATATTTTCAAATCCAAGATGATTACTTGGATTGTTTTGGTAAGCCAGAAGATATCGGTAAAATTGGTACTGATATCCAAGATAATAAATGTAGTTGGGTTATTAATACCGCTTTAAAATTAGCTACTTCAGAACAAAGAGCAATTTTAGATCAAAATTATGGTATTAAAGATTCTCATAAAGAAGCTATTGTTAAAGAATTATTCAATGAGCTTGGTATTGAAAAAATTTATCACGAATATGAAGAAAATATTGCAGCTCAATTAAAACAAAAGATCGCTCAAGTTGACGAATCAAGAGGTTTCAAAGCTGAAGTATTGACGGCGTTCCTGCAAAAAGTTTATAAACGTTCAAAATAAATTAAATGTTTTATTTGACACATATTTGAAGAAAAGAATTTTGTAAAGAACAAAAAATGAAATGCGAAAAAAAAATTAAAAATTTACAGCATTCATTTGTTATATATATAGTTAAATTAAAACAAAAATATACTCTTGAAGGCAATTTGTAACGTAGACTTCTACAACCTTAAATTTCATGAAAGTTTTTTTTTTAGATTTAGTATATGAATTATTAATTTTTGTTTTTCTTTGTTAATTTATATAATTCTTTGGTGAGTTTTCAAATTAAATAGAAAAAATTTAATAATTTTTTATTGGTATTGAAACGTTAAATTTGATCATCTATATTTCATAAATGTTATTGGGTTTCTCTTATTATTTGTTGTTTTTTGTTTAGTTTGTATGTTTTTTTTTATATTGATAGTGGTGATGAATTTAAAAATGAAATCTAGAGGTAAATAAAAAATAATGTTAGCTTTTGTTAATAAAGATTGAAATAAAAATAAAAAAGTTTAACGTTGTGTGTTTCTTTTAAAATTTCTTAAACGTTAACTCTTTCTAATTCTTCTTTACCAGCTTTAGTGTATAAGTATTCATTGTAATCTCTACATGAGACCCACCATTCCCAAATAATAACACCTGGAACAACAACAAAGAAAGCTTGATTTTTAGCTCTTCTGAAAACGTTGAAGATGGCATTGTGAGCAGCACCTTTCAATGGTCTTTGGGCAAAAGGTGAAACAGCATAAGTAGTAACACCTTTTTGGACTGGAGAACCTAAAGAACCCCACCATCCCATATAAGTTTTAGCATGTGGTGGACCGGCCATTTTTCTTTAATATTTGAATAAATTTTAATTGACTAAAGTACTCGTTGTCAAAGAACACACGTTACAGGATGCACTGATTCGAAATCTATCTATTTTTTTTTGATTTTTTTTTTCTGGAAGCTTAGGGTCTCTCAACTTTTTTTCCCAAATGATTTTTTTTCGACTTCGTTTGATTGGTTCTAATTTGGTTACGATACCCTGAGTGTGCGAAAAGTTCCCTCTTTCGATACATCACCTTGATGCAAGTGTATCAAATCCGAGACTCTGCATCATGTGATCATACTAAAGAGAGACCGAGGGCAGTGGATCGCGAAATGCCTAATTTCAATGAGAAGAAATATAAACAAAACCCCCTTGCATTCGCGAATTAAAATATATATTTATTATTATATAATGCTCTATTACAGCTAGGTGAATTAATATATTATATATTTCCAGCTTATAATTTTTTTTTTTTTTGTTTAATTGTATATGTGTGTGTGTGTTTTGAATTTAATTTAATTGTACTGTAAACAAAAACAAACATAACGTTAAAACCAAGTGTTATGGAATCACAATCATCCCCGATAAACAACACAACAGCCAGTTAGTTCGCATGTCCAGAGATAATGTTAGAGTAACTGAACTCTTAGCAAATTTGGTTAAACTTATTCTTCCCATCAATGAATTGGGATCGGAATATGTGGAGTCCGTTTATGATGAGTTTCTACGTCAGATTGAAACAAATCATCCGACAGTTAACAGACAAGAAAGAACTCCAGATTTAAACCAATTAATAAACCAATTTGATTCAAAACTACCAACTAACTTTGCTAAAAATGAATTTCAACAAATTATTCAACAGCTTTTCAATTACACTTCACCAAGCGTAATTGCAAGATATTTAATGACGTTTCTTAATATTGTTGACTCTCCAATCGATAACAGTTCACCAATTAATGCTAGATATTCCAGGAGTAATAATAACAGAATACCTATTTCTCGACACTATGGTTATGATAATATGAGTGTACATGGTGGCTTCAATGATAATCGATCTATAGTTTCAGGATTTGCAGGTGGTTTTAATAATCAAGACTCATTTGAACACATAGATAAACTTTCCGACAAAAGATCGGTTTATTCAGCCTCGCGAGCTGAAGATTCGATGAAAAATTATTCTTTTGAAGAAATTTTGATTCCTTACTTTGAAAATCATATTCCAGATAAAAGGATACTAGATAAAATTGCATATACATTAGTTGGAACAACATCAGATTTATTTCCATTGAAAGACGATGAAATATACATACCTGATATCATACCAAATAGTATAAGTGGTTCATTACATGCTTTATTAGAAATAAGTCTCTTATATATGAAACTTACACTTTCAATTGAAAATTTCAAATCCCAACGATTAAATTCACAGATTAAAACTGCATTTTTTAGTTTTATTACAGAACAATTGAATGATTATTTGAAATTGGTAAATGAATTAACTACAAAACCATATTCATTGAAAACTTTAATTGCCGATTTATACGATGAATTAATTCGTTTAAGATTTTTAAGCTTTATTTCCAAAAAATCAATCGAAATTACAGGGTATCAATTACTTTCATTTCTGTTTACATATAACAATTATGGTGATTTTACCATTAGGGATACTACAAGAAAAGTAATAAATTATTGTCTACAACCTTTTGTTTCAGCCATAAATATTTGGGTGGTGGAGGGTGAATTGAATGATAGAGCTAATGAATTTTTTATAAGCTATGATACCACGAATGTTCAATCTCATATGGATTTCAGTAATAGAGCGAAATTTTCAAGGGAAAGAGTACCATCTTTTCTCTCTAAGGAAATATCTGAAACCATCTATTCAATTGGAATTACCAATCATTTTTTGAAATTTTACTGCAAAGAGACTGAATGGATCAATGAATATTCTCAAAAAGCCAGGTTTTTACTTCAAACAGTAATAAAAAGTGGAACTCATTTATTGGACATCTTAAGAGGACTAGAATTTAGCAAACTAATATCAAAGCTAAATTCGGAAATCTTGAATTATTTTACTCATATTATACATTCTAAATTTCACTTGTTGAACGTTCTTAATGCATTAACTGATTTCTTATTGATGAGAAAGGGTGACTTCATAGAGGCTCTTATGAATAGAGGTCAGTCATTGTTTAATGAGCCCTCAAGTATGCTATCTACTACTCAATTATCTAATCTATTAAGAGAATCCGTTGATAAAACTACAGTTAGGCATTATTTGAATGAAGATAAACATATCTTGAATAACTTAGATGCAAGAATTCTTAATTTGGGTCACGGAAATATTGGTTGGGATGTTTTTACGTTAGACTACACCATTGAAACACCATTGAGCTTTATATTGAATACTCAATTCAATGAACATAAAAGAGAATATTTGAGAATTTTCAACCATCTTTGGAAGATCAAAAGATTGAATTACATTTTTTCAGAAGAATGGATTACCAATAAAAATTTGAAAAATAGAAACAAAGACCAAAAATTTAAAAGGATGAAACTGATTCAAAATTTTTTTCACAATTTCATCAAAACAATTGAAGGTTATATTTTTAATGAGATTATTGATGTGAGTTACAAATCTCTTGTGAGAGAAATCTCAGGTGAAAATTCAAAAAGAAAGCTAGAAATCACAAGGGTGGGAAATGGATTCAAAGTGCCAGCTAACTCAATGAAGCCCGATTTAAGTTATTTAAGAGATAATGACTATGATGATAATGGGTTTAATAAATTTGAAAACTCACAAAAAGAACTCAAGATTGAGGAATTGACCAATCATCATCAGCAATTTTTATTTTCCATTACGAAGCATAAGCTTATAGACAGAGAAAATGAGATAAGTAGAGGTAAATTATCTCAAGAATTCTATGTGACACAATTGAACAATTTAATTAACACCGCATTTAAATTTTCCATGACAGTTAAAGAGTTCAACATTTTGGTTTCTGAGGAATCTAAAAGCTTTAAAGAATACAATGACGAAAATTCTACTAAAAAGAAGACTGTCTATAGAATCCTATTAAAGCTTTTTAACGAATTTAATTCCGGTTTGAAAGTCTTTGTTAACGATCTGACAAATGACGATGATTTGGAATTGAGATATTTAGGAATTTCTTTGAATCAATAGGTGTGTATTATTCTATTAACTTCAATGATTTTTATGATTTTAAACAGTTGAAGCTGTAGCATCCATTATTATCGATCCACTCAAAAAGGGTTAAAAAGCCTTGCGGAATGGCCCATGGGGTATCTCAAGAAAAGGATATAACATATATTGAAGTTATAAATCATTGTGTAAAAGACTGAAGATGGTAATTCACATAAATATAATTCGTTGATAATTAGACCAATTCAATTTGCGAAATTACTATTCTTTGAAATGTGCTTGAGATCTCAAATCCTTGTCGCATCAAGAACAGCTAGTTTCCAAATTCTTGTGACATTGGCTTTAAAGTATTAGAAGCCGCAAACCAATAAGAAAAAAAAAAGGAGATAATCGGGAACTAAAAAAAAAGTTTGATTTAGTAAATTCATGAACTTCAATCCCATCTAACAGTCTTTGGAGTTAGATCTTCTGGGCTTTACCACATTCAGTTTTTAGCACTCTTATTGATTTAGTCATTTCTCAATAATTTTTACTGGTTTCTATCCCAGTGTATCAACGCTGGTTAGTTCACAATCAAAGCACAGCTAGCGATAAATAAACTGATTTAACAAACAGTGTAGAATAATCAAATGTCAAATAATGACTCACAAAATGATTTCCAAACCATAAAATCACATAATCATACTCTAGAACATGATTCACAAGGTTCAGAAATCATTGATTTACATAAGCTAGTTGCTAAAAAAAGTCACTTATCAAACCCTTCCAATGAAAAGGACTATTCTCAAGAAGAAAATTATGAAAGTGATGTTGATGGCGATGATGATGATGGTGATGGGGATGATTCTTTAAAATTTCAAAATCATTTAGAGAAGCAGCCTTCCTCTAATACTGCTAGTAAGGTTTCAAGTAGTACCGATGTAAAAAGTTATAAATTAAGGAAAACTGAACCTTATGATCAGTTGCAAGATGTTGCTCATAAAAACTCAAGATTACATCGAATTTTCTCAGAAAATGAAAAATCAAATTTCAATCCTGTAAGTGGAAGAAGAATGTATGATGATGATAAACATAGGCCATATAAATTTTTCAGCCCTGATAGCACTTCGAGGTCGCCAATAAACATTAATTCTAATAATAATGGCAGTATCCTAATATCAGATTTGTCAATGAAAAGACAAAACTTGAATAATACATCCAGAAAATTTGCATCCTATTCGCATATCACTCCATCCAAAACAAGACGAAGAAGAAATACAAGTAGTTTTTACCATTCATCATTACTTAGTGATAGATACGATGATAGCGAAAATAAAGGAAATGATAAGAATAATAACCACCTGATTGGGATGGAAGATGAATATATTCCAGATTTTGATTTCAGATCAGCTATTCAACAATGGATCACTTCATCATATTTCGATGATTATGTCGGATCGTTTGAATCGTCATCAGTGACAGGTGGTGTAACTCCATTTTCACGTCCAACGACACCTGTAGGACAATTGCATGCACAAGTTCAGCCTGTCCAAGTTCCAGGGCATCAGTCAGCTATTGAACAAACACTCGGCCAAGGAGCTCGTTTAAACTTAAATGCGGAAGAACAGTTTGTTTTACAGAGTTTGCCTGATAATTTTAGAGATTTACCATTTACAAAGAGAAAAAAAATAATAAGTGAATTGTCACCGTATGCTAAGGAAGACACCATCAGTAAAATTGTGAAACAGAAATTTAGAAGAAAAATCAAAGATTCACCAGCCCTGAACTTTCTTGCAAGTTTTAGCGAAAGATCATTGAAAGAAACAGACGAGGGTAGCACTGTTCTTGATCATAAATTGGGTAAGATTATAGGGCGTGGTGCTTGGGGTGTTGTTCGAGAATGCTATGGTTTAGATAATGAAACCAGAGCTATCAAAATAATCAGAGCAAAGAATGATGAAGCGAAATCATTCTTTAAAAAAGAAACCGATATATGGAGAAAGTTGGATCATTCTAATATTTTAAGGTTAATAAATGTCAAAGTTGGAGAATTTGCTATTTTTTGTCTCAGCTCAAAGGCAAACGGTGGTACACTATTTGATTTGGTATCCAGATGGAATATCTATGATCATAGTCCAGCAATAATTGAAATACCAGAACGATTAGAATTATCAAAAAAGTACGCTCTTCAGGTTGCTCATGCCTTATCATATATGCACTCCATTGGGTTTGTCCATGGTGATGTGAAATTGGAGAACTGCCTATTAGAGTTCACAGGGCATTCATCAAAGATTTTATTAATTGATTTTGGGATGAGTATAAGGTATATGAGACCTGCGGGAAGCGATGATGATATTTTGTTTACTCCAAATGGTGTAAAGATCAAAAGAAGGCCATCGATACCAAGATCAATTTCAGGAACATCTTTATCCGGAAGTTCACCTCACTCCTTGCAAAGAATAGTTAATGAGAAACATAAAACGCACGATGATACCAAATTAACTGTTCATGAAATTGGAAAAACGCAATCCCCGGAATCGAAGAAATTCAACCCTGCTCCATTTGAGGTCCAACCAGTCTTAAATGATGATCAAGACTTACCACATTCGCATATTGGATCTTTACCTTATTCATCTCCTGAGTTATTAGAATCGGTTCCGATCCCATTGGGCCCATCAGCAGATGTTTGGGCTTTTGGTGTCATGCTATATACCATGGTTGTTGGTAAATTACCCTTTCAACATAAGTTTGAGCCAAGATTGAGAGCGATGATAAGTTCAGGAAAGTACGATAAAGATAGCTTAGAGAAGGCATGTACTTTGCCTAACGGAGAGGTAAATGAAGAAATATTAAGAGTGGTTAAAGGGTGCTTGACTTTGAATATCATAAAACGATTAAATTTAGATGATGTCATCGGCATCCTTGAAGGCCGATAATCACTGTTGGTTCTAACGGTCTTGGAGAGCAAGGCCGTTTTATTTGTTTTTTAATATTGTGTCAATTATATAATTTATTAATGATTAATGTACAATGTAATTTAATGTGATGAATTAATCTTTAGTTGTTTCCCGTCCTTCTAACGATGTTTGAGAATATCACCAAATATCTTGATTGAATTTTCTATTCTCCTTTTTCTTTGAGTGTTTAGATTTATCCAGTAATCGTCTTTCATTAGTTTGTTTCCTTATTTTATCCCATTTTTTCAAATCTTCATGAGATACATCATTTTTAAAAATGACTGTTATTTTAACTTCTTTGACAAATTTCTCTAAACATCTTTGCAAGTTATCAACCCTGGATCTACTAGTATCATCAGCTATATTAATTGAATTATTGGCTTTATTGAAATATCTAAACCCGTTATTAGTCAACTGGGATTTGACAATTGGTGGAATCCATTGTAAATTATTAATCGAAATCATAGCTTTTGAACTCGTTTTATTGACTTTTTGTCCACCTGGTCCACTTGATCTTACAAATTTAATATCGAGATATTTCTTAGGAATGACATCCGTAGTCAACTTTGATAACCATTGTTTGGCGGCGTTTTCCTCAGACTGTTTTGAGTTGGTTGAGTTCTGCCGTACTACTGACCAGATTTTAAATCTATAAAATTCTCTTCTTATTATAATCATCAGTTTTATTTAGAACTTGGAAGTAATACTAGGTTTTCTTGTTGTTTTCACCTGAAAAGCATTATGATAAAGTATCAATGAAGAGCAATAGTCACCATTTAAGAAAGACCACGAAAAAAAAATATAACCCATTTCATGGCCAGTATGGACCTCCAAACAATGTGTTAAGGGTTTAAGATTACCTCAATTCCCTCTCACCTGGCAATATGGGAATCACATAAAATACCTTACCAATCTAAAATTGTGTACAAAAAAAATTTAAAAGGGAGAGGATTGACTTGTGAATCTGGAGAACAATGATTATATATCAATTTGAAAAACATGCATTTCATCATCCATTCGCAAAGTTTGAAAGTTTGAACACTCGGAGTTTCGGGCCAAAAACCTACATCTTCCTCTCTTCCACCTTCAACTTGCAAAGAATATTGTCATAATATCAAAATCAAAGAATAACGATTTAATTAAAATTACAAGAAATCTAAATACTCCATTGATTTTAATTTTCATAACTACTACTCACGTTCTTTGTATTCAGAAACACATCTTTCATAATGCTTTCAAGACTAATTTCCAAAAGAGCCTTCTCCTCATCATCAAGAAGATTATTACAAATCGGTGAAGAAATCCCAGAAATTGCTCTGAAACAAAACTCACCAGGTAATGACGTATATCTAAGCGATTTAGTTTCCAAAGGTAGAAGCATTATTGTTGGTGTTCCAGGTGCATTTTCACCGGCTTGTTCAGCAAGTCATGTTCCAGGTTACATCAAACATTTCGATGATTTTGCTGCTAAAGGCATCAATTCAATCCATGTTGTTGGTGTTAATGACCCATTTGTCTTCAAAGCTTGGGCTGAATCACTTAAGGGCTCTGAAAAATTGAACTTTTTAGCTGACCCATCGGCAGTCTTTACTCAAACTGCCGATTTGGGTGTTGATGCTACCAATATTTTTGGCGGAATTAGATCAACAAGATACGCTTTGATCGTTAAAGATGGTAAAGTTGAACAACAATTCGATGAACCAGATCATTTTGGTATTTCAGTTTCTTCAGCTGAAGAAGTTTTAGAGAAATTATAATTATTATTAGCTACTGACAACTGTCTTGACTCTTAGTGTTATTCCAATTTACAATCTTTTCGATTACCAAACAGCAATATTATAGGGCATGGGTTATGTAGTCCACTAGGATTGTATATGATAATTATTAATCTGGAAATTAAATGCTTTTAAAACTTGCTATGGCTGTTTAGTCTACTAGTACTTTCGAGTCACACTTAGTTTACCAGTACGTGAAACGTACGTGCAAGAATCATAACGTATGAGCTGGTCGCGAAGTTTTGGATTTTAGAAAAAAAATCCTTGATGTGAATTTGCGTACCCCCCTTCGCAAAGATATGACAACACCAACATAATTACATACAAGTTACATCCTCTTTACAAATATCTTCAGAATCTTCTTTTGCATATATTTCCATCATTAAATACCTAAAATGCCAATTGAAATTTCAGAACAACTGCCATCTACTTCTTCTCAACCGTTGGAAAAACCTTCACAAGACTCCGGTTTACTCTATGAAAATGAATTCAGTCTATATACAAAAACGCTTACATTCAATGTTATAGGACGTTATGATCCACAAATATCACAATTATTATATCACACTTCACACTGTCAATTATATAAACTTTCAGAGACTTTTGAGTGGGAAAAACAAGAGTACAATGGCGTATTGGCAATATATTCACGGATACCTACCTCAGAAGTTAACTTTGATCATGGATTAATAATTTTGAATAGAACTAGTCCCGAAAATTACAGTCTGGGTCTAATAAGTAACGAGAAAAGTAAGCAATTGGAATTGAATGAAATTAAAATTGATTACCAAAATGATTATCTCATGATTAAAAATTTAGATGAAGATGTGTATGGTTTCTGGATCCATGAAGTTAACGATAGAGAAACAATCTATAAACTAGTGAAGACTTTAGTTAATCCCGAGCATCAGAACTGAAAAATATCAACAAAATAAATAAATAAAGAAGATCTGATGATAAATCAAAAGATTACCGCATTAATATGGTATAAATTTGAACTTTTATTTGTTTAATTTATTTGGGGGTTGGTGTAGGTAAATTTGAATTAGCATTATCCTTATTCTTCTTCTTATAAGTCCCTCTTTTCTTCTTTGGAGGTTCACCATTAGATAAAGCACCAGGCAAAGTCTTGTCGGCATAATTACCAGGTTGCACTTTGCCACTGTTAGCTTGGCCAGTAGAGTTTGCAGAAGCAGCCTGTGCAGCCAATTGTTTCTTTGTTAGCTTTTTTGGCTTTTTAGGCTTCTTTTGATCATTCGATTCTGCATCTCCAATGCTCTGTTGGTTCTGTAATGGAGACGACGTACTTACCTTGTTACCTTGTTGCTGTTGTATCAACCTTTGCTGTTGCAGTTGTTGTAATCTTTGTTGCTGTAGTTGTTGTTGTTGCAGTGGGGTCAAGTTTGCATTAGCGTTTCCAGGACTGGAGGGTGTAGTCAATCCATTAGAAAATGATCTTGCTGACAAGTTTGATGCAATTGGGGAGTGCTTCTGTTTTTCCTTGTCTAGCCTATATTGTTCCAAAAACCTTAATCTTGTAAATTGGCTAGATTCGTTACCTGATTCCTTAGAATTAGGTTTGTCATTCATAATCAACATCAACTGTTCAAAGTCTGATGTCTGATGTAGTGAGTCCTCATGTAATTCCCTAAATGGCTTGAAGGCTTTAGAATTGGGGTCTGCTGATTCCAATCTATGGTTATGCAATATCTCACCATTGGCTATCTTGGGGAATTCTGAAACTGGTTTTATTGAATCATTTATTCCATTATATGGATTTAACGGAACTGTCAAATCTAAATTTCTTTTAGTTATCGTTAATATCTCACTTTCCATATTCAATCCTAAGCCATCTGTAAACCGTTGTAATGCTGAATCTGTTTGATATAACAAATCATAGAATAATGATAATGAAGTAGGCTTTAATAAAGTTTTATATGATCTAGGTATCTTTTTTATCAATTTTTCATTGTTTTCAACTATAGTTATCGTTTTGGTATTTCTATGATCAAAAATTTTTAAAATAATACAACCTTCATATAATCTTATGCCTGCATCTCTCAATACTTCCACAATAGCTTGCGGTATTTCTTCTCTTGCAACATATTCTAAAAAATCTTTAATCATCAAATTATTCTTGGAAATAATCCCATCTTGATTACCAAATCTGTAGTGGTTTTCATGAATATGGAACTCTAATGACGATGGTTGTTGTTCATACTTTTTCAATATTTCTTCTGTAGTCTCTGCAAATTTGTGATTTCCTCTTCTATTAAGCAAGGTACGTTGATGCTGCTGATATTGATGTTGTCGTTGTATTAGTGGTGGTTGACTTTGCTGCTGCTCTTGTTGTTGTTGTGGCTGTACTGATGCTTGTTGTGACTGTTGTGGTTGCTGTACTGCTGTAGGTTTAAGCTCTTGATCTCTATTTGATGAACCGTTATGTGTTTGGGTTTGGACTTGAGGTTGTTGTTGATCTCCAGATATGGCAGATGATGATGACTCAATACCTCCATTCACAGATTTTCGGACTGTCATATCGTTATATGATCGTTTTAAATGGCCATTTTGGTTAACTGACATAGCTATAGTATATATCTCAATTATATTAGAAAGAATTACTCTATTTTATTTATTCAGTATTAAGCTAAAAAAAAGTATATGGAGCTGTTCTTCTTTATTTTAGATATGACGTGTTTCAAATGAATAAAACCTCTTCAGCACTTCAATAATTGATCAAAGCCAATTTGTAAGCTTTCCCAAGAAGCATCAAGTATTCCACCTGAATTACAGAACCGTTTCCAAGTTCTTCAGAAATTACAAACGTGAAGCACGCGCTCTGAAAACACCCGAACATCGTCACTGAAGCACTGTTAAGTCTCTCTTATCATCTAGAAATCAAGATAAAAGAATAATAGATTGATAATAATCATAGATTAATAATAATAATAAGACAAATAGTATACACAACTGAACTGAGTTTATTTAGATTTTCGTAGCATTCCATAAATCTTGAACACCGAAAATGGAGGTTAAGGTACCAGCTAATCCTATTTGACCATCGTCATTGCTCAAAAAACCCAAATTGTTTAAGACAATAAAAGTATCCAACAAATCCCAAATTAATTTTCTTGAAGCCTTATAATTTTCTAATTGTAAACCTTTTAATTTTTCATCATCATCTTTCTCTGACTCATTGACTGATGAAATTTGTGATCTAGTTATCGAAATTTTTCTAAAGTCATTAGTCAAACCAGCTGCTAATCCTATAAACCAAAACCAATTAGCATATTTGGTAGCTTTAGGGAAGTTTTTAGTTGAAATCAACCCCAATATTTTAAACCAGGCAAAGGAATCTAAAGATAAATATCCAAAGTATGCAGCATTTCTAATTACTGTTGAAACACTTAAAATACGATCTGATAATTTATCATTATATGCCTTCACGGCATCTTGGAAATGGTTCAAAGGCTTTAAGAATCTTAAAGCTTTTCTAACAAAAGTTGCATTTGCTTGAATTGATTTGAATAGTTGAATCAATTGGATTGAGAACCCGTTAGTTTTGGCATAAAAAGCTAAGAAACGGACTAAATATTGAATCAAACGCAAAGTTTTTTCTCTGCCTGCAGTTGAGTCTAGATATTTGATTAATTTTGTTAACGATGGATGGTACGCAATAGTATCTAAAACCATGATTCCTTAGAGAGGAGGTGGGGGTTTTTTTTTTTGATCAAGGTTGTTATCTTCAAACCATTTGAAAAAGATATTTGTGGTGAACCTAAGACCATTTTATAGCATTTTTTTAATACTGATATGTTAGCGGGCCGCTCCCCCCATATTATTATATGGTCGGATATTTTCGTCATTTTATTAAAATTTAACTGTCAGTACTCATCTCTTCTTTGACTAGGGGACACATACTGCAACAGTCAAATTTCAATGCTCTGCTTTTTTTTTTTTTTTATACTGTAAACATATATTATATTTTTCTAATCTGCGACACTGAGACTTTATTGTTTTTGTGCCCTGGGCCTGGTGTCCCCTGGTTGAAACATTGAACATGCTAGCGTTCGGTGGATTATACGGCTGTAATGTTATATGAGGCATAATTGTGTTATCTTTGGAGTTTCTTATATGAGGAAAGTCTCCAGAATCAAGATATTATGTGACAAAGTAATCATGTAATCTGTTTACCTCCACCGTCAAAATGTTGTGTTTTTCCCTACTGCCGAGCCAATGAAAAGAATATTTTTCGGTTGTAAGTTGAAAGATATTAGAACGATTAAAGGATATTTACGGGATCTTGAAACCTATTTAATATTAATTACCTTATGGAATATGTTAATAAAATTACAAAGATTACAGATCAGTCGATTGGTGAAACTTCCAACTTGCATATTTTAAGTAAATTTTGCCCCTCTAATTATATAATTTCATAAATGCTAAACACCATGCCTAACTTTTAACAATATTGTAGGCATATTCTCTAGATTTTTGTATCAATAAACTGTCAGCTAAAACTAAAGCTGACATAGCTTCAACAATAGGAATTGCTCTTGGAGTAACATTTGGATCATGACGACCTCTTGCAGCTAAAACACCCTTTTTTCCATCATAAGTAGAAGTTGCTTGCTCTTTGCTAATAGTTGCAACGGATTTGAAAGCAACTGAGAAGTAAATATTTTCACCATTGGTAATACCACCTTGGATACCACCTGAATTATTGGTTTTAGTTCTTAACCTTGAAGTTTCTTCATCAAAGTAAAATGGATCATTGTGTTGAGAACCTGGGATTTCAACACCTTCAAAACCTGACCCAATTTCAAAACCTTTAGTTGCTGGTATTGATAACATAGCATGAGCTAATTGAGCTTCTAATTTATCAAACACAGGTTCACCCAAACCAGTTGGAACATTTCTAATAACACATGTAACAACCCCACCAATAGAATCTTTTGAATCACGATGCTTTTCAACTTCCTTGACCATTAGTTCGGCAACAGATGAGTCTGGACAACGGATTGGTCCAGTAGCATCGACTTCTTCTCTGGTGATAGTATCTAATAGTTTCAAGAACTCTGGATCTTGCGCAGATCTATTCATTTTAATGGATCCAACTTGTGAAACAAAAGCAACAATTTCAACATTGCTTACTTTTTGTAAGAATTTTTCTGCAATAGCACCAGCAGCAACTCTTCCAATGGTTTCTCTAGCTGAGGCTCTACCACCACCTGAGTTTGATTTTGAACCGTATTTTTGAATGTAAGTGAAATCAGCATGTGATGGTCTTGGGTATAAATCAGTTTCCGAATAATCATGTGGTCTATGGTCTTCATTTGCAACTAACATGCCGATTGGAGTACCTAAAGTCTTACCATTTTCAGTCCCTGATTGAATGAAAACTCTATCTTTCTCATTTCTTGGAGTTGATAATTTAGATTGACCTGGCCTTCTTCTAGTTAGTTGAGGTTGAATGTCATCTTCGGTCAAGGCTAAACCTGGTGGAACACCATCAACGATACAGCCAACTGATCTGCAGTGTGATTCACCGTAAGTAGTGACTTTGAAAAGAGTACCAAAACTAGACATTTTTATATTAGTTAATACTATATTTTTATCAGATTTATTATCAATCCAATCTCGCTTTGAGTCACACAAATTTCCAGTTTTTTATATATATTTGATTACTTTTTTTTTTTCAGCTCATCAGTAAAGTATAATAACGTAACAATTCGATCACCGCGATCGATCATCATCAATGAGCGGAAAATTAACTCGCTACGCTGACATAATCACTAGGCACTACGCAGGGATCAATTATTATTACTATATTATTATTATATAATAATTCATGGTAGAATTAATGAGCCTTGAATAATTTCTCAAGTCTGGCATTCAAATTATCATCTATATTATCTATCGAATGTTACAATTAAAGCATTTCATTAAGCCTATCAGCATCTAATTTAACCTTTTCCATCCACCTTTTAACCAAATCTTCATTTTCTTTCTCCAATTTAGCAACTTTGTCAAACAACAAATTATTTTGAATTTCCATGGCTATATATTCGTCATTTATCAGTTCTATTGATTTGTTTTTATGATAATACTCCTCGGTTTGTTTATTCAATTTATCCATTAGTTTGGATATGCTTTGATTCAATCTGGATACCTCTTTATTATTATGAGTTAACTGGGTCTTTAGGTGCGATATTTCTTTTTGAGATGTTTTATTGCTAGTCGTTTCATGAAGTAATTGCTTTTGTAATCCCTCGTTCGTTTTCAATAATTTATCTAATTCAGAATGTATATCCATTGATTTCATTTGATCTATTTGTTGATCTGCCTTATTTAATCTTTCGTATAGCGCTTGAACTGTTCGATTACAAGTCAGTAAGTTATCTCTCAATCATGGAGAAGCAATATTACCGTACAATATAAGGGAAACATACATGAAGCAAAAACTGAGTCTTGAGGTTTCTCTATTCCGTCCCTCTTTTTCAACTCCCTTTCTATTGTTTCTTTCCAGGAATATTCACTCATTTTACTGGTTATTTTATAATTGGTTTTTAAACTCTCGGTGAAGTACTTAAATACGTTAAAGAATTGAAAACAACGTTAAATTACTGTCATCATTTTGAAATTTACAAAAGACAAAAACGATAAAGCGACAACAAAATCTCTTGAATAACCTGCGGAAAGACAGCTAAAACAAAAAATCTCTAAACCAAATTTCAATTAGCTCAGGTTTTCTTGCAGCCAAACCCAGATACATTAACCTTAGGCCAGATATACTCTTTATTTTACCAGCAAATTCACTGAGAATGAGCTCTAATGACAAACCAAATTCAAATGAGCTTTCAGAAGGTTGGAAATATTGGAAACAAAGACAGGGGTCTGCAGAAAGTAGTAATAGAAAGATTTCGACAGTAGATCCACTAGAAGTATATGCTAACTGGGGAAATACTGATGGATACCTCCACCAAGAACAACAGCAGCCGGATACATTATCGCCCATTAGTGAAACTCAAGATAACCAGATCAACAATGATGTAAATAATGTGGGTATGCCAGAACAGCAAAATCAAGTAACATGGGGAAACTTTTGGAATCCAATGACTTATATACCGCAAGAAATTTTCAATTTCCCAGAGCATGTTATTGCAAAACAGACAAGTTCAATAGAACATGATAATTTATCAACGTATTCTTCTGCAACTTCGAGGTTCAATAATACTAACCAAACATGGTTCAGCTGGATTTGGGCAGGTCAAGATAAGAAAATTGTTAACGAATTGGATGTGAATAATCAGGAATTAATAACATCAGTCGAATTGAAAAAGAATGCTAAGGAATCTAAAAAAGCAGTCGCTAATAATGATACATGCTGGGCGTGGTATCAAAATCACTACAAAACCAACGAACCAAAGGGAGAACTGTCTGTTCTAGGAACTAAATCTGAGGCTTCTCCTGTTGAATTATCAAAATATCCACTTGAACAGATATCTTTAAAACAAGATCTTGGGAAAATCGTTCCTGAGATTGATCAAAATTACAGAAAAATTACAAGAAAAACTAAGATAAGGCTTGCTGCTCAATTGTACTACAATTTTCCGGTAGAAAGACATTTATATATTAAGAAAAAACAACATGAATCGCCAGTAAGATATGCATTAGTCATTTCGGTCGTTTCCTATGTAAACAAACCAGCACGTTATACATCCAAGCAAATCAGTGATATATGCGTGGAAAGTATCCAGGAATGGTTTAAAACAAAGGACTTCGATGATGAGTACCAAATTGAAAGTATATCTTTAGAAGCAGGTTACATAAAAGAAAGCTCATTAGAGGATCTATTTAAGCTGTTAATTAACTGGAGAGTCGATTTCAAAAAGATTGATTACTTATTTATTAATGGTTACAGACAGTCCTTTCCTTTGGCTGTTGGATTATTAGATATATTATTATCGAGAGAATTGGTGAAATCATCCATAAAAATAGGGTTGTTAGGAATTGATGGACTTATTCCAGGATCCAAGAATATCATTACGAATTCCACCAACGGTCTGAACGATAGCAATGCAGATATTGAAAATTTTCCATACTACAAAATGTTTGATTTTATAATATCAAATTTACTATCTAAATTCAATGTTAAAGTAACATTCATTGGAACGCTTACCAATCTTTCATCCTCACTAGGTATTCAATTATCACATCCAAATATATTCAGATCTGTATTTATACCCAAAACAAGCTATAACAATGATTTTGAGACTCATTTGATCAATATTATTCTAACCTCACATAACCTGGGATATTCTGGCTCAAGACTTCTAGTTCAATTGACAAAATATTTCCATTTGTATCGAAATGATATCTTTGAAGGCTTAAATATTGAAATTTTTAAGAACGCGGTTGAAAATTCATTAAATACTACCAATCTCATTAATAATCAGAAATTAAAGATTAATATTATTAATGATGAGATTCTGAATAATGAGTATAATTTGATATGGACTTTGCATGCATTCATCGATGAATTCAAAAATATCAAAAATATAAGTTCATTGACTAAAATAAAGACACTTCTAGCGCTATATAAATCATGGGACCCACAGTTAAAAGGCTTGAAGGATCTGAAATATATGTTGGAAGTACTAAAAATTGAGGACTATAGCGGTTCTATTTTAAAGGATTAAGAATAAAAATTGTTGATGAAGCAAACACCATTTTTTTTTTCTTTACATTTTGATTGGAATGGTAGAATGTCTTCATAGTTCAACGATGTATCTAAATCGCCATGGTTCGACAAATATAAATAATAAATTAGGGGAATTATATACTAATATATTTATACGATGAGAATTATCTCGTTGTAATTTATATATATTAGATAATGGAAAGCGATAATATTTCTAATGTTGATATTGATATTTATTAATCAGAAACTCATGTATGAGTTATAACTTCTGATTCTGTATTTCAGCTGCCTGAAATTTGGCCACCCACTTACGGTTGTAGATAGAAAATGGACTAATTTGTAATGGGAATGTTCCCATGATAGTTATGAATTATAATTCATTGTCAGTTGTGCTATAATGGCTAAAATACGTTATTATTTATGTGCGTTATGGTTAACATAGGTCGAGAAGTTAGCATACCACGATAAAATTTTTAAAAACATGTATGAGGTTATAACCATATAAATATATACTCCAATAATATTTCATGGTGTAAATTGTAATTAAAAGGGAAAACGCTAGGTTAACATTCAATTATCCAGCATAAATTACAAGTTATTAGCATATATATGGACTACAATATACAATATACTATATCATGATATAAATTATGCAGATTATTCACAAGTTGTAACTTATAAGTTATATAAAATGATTAATGATTATGATATATCATCTTATGAGTCGTATAATATGTCACAGCTGTTTCAACAGTATTATAATATATTATATTGAGTTAAATTTCAGATGAAAAACATTCATAGACGTTGCAAGAAGAAACCGGGCTTGATGATAAGTCATCCGTCTCAATTAAACGCCTCAATTGTTTAACCTTATTCATTTTTCCGTTTCCACCCTCTGAACATTCCTCTGCTGCTTCAATCAATTGATCTTCATATTTTCTATCTTGAAAACTTGATTCAGCCTTTTTTTTATGAGCATCTTTTTCAATTGGACTATCAGGGTGGGCAAAGATAGCTTTTTTTGTGTTTGTTTTTTCACAAAGTCCATTATTTGACTTCTCCCTACCTGAATAGCGTGACGAACCGAACAGTATCTTAGGATCTTCCACATCAAAGCTTATTTTTATTCGTTTAACACTTTCTTGAATAATCCCAGACTCCTTCCCAAAGCGCTTCCCAAATTCTGGAGTTACAGCATTTACGTTAGTCGATTTTGTGCCGTCTGGACATCCAGGCGATTTAGTATTATCAGTGTTTATTATTCGATTTCTTTCCTTCGCTTCATTCATAACCTTTTTCTTTAAAACTGGACCATTTTGCGAAATGGTTACCGTTTTCTTTGAAGTTAATCCTCTTTTAGTGCTTTTGGGATATGTCTTGCCTAATGCGCTTTCCTTTGCAGAAAAAGCTTCCTTCATGATTTCTTTCACGTCATAACTTTTCCTAATTCTTGATCTTTTACCTCTTCCATAATTCTCTAATTCTTCTGCACTTGATTTAAAAATATTAGTTGCCATTGAATTTTCAGATCTCGATGTGTTTGTCTTACTTATTGTGGTGGAAAGTTCTTGACCGGCAGCTAACAGCTCATCGTAAAAGTTTGAAGCTTTTTTATTTCTTCTTATTGGAGGTGAACCAGAGGTCTGATGAGGATCAGCTACTGAGTTATCTGGGGTAAAAAAGAGACCCTTACCAGATTTCTGTGACCTAATAATCATAAGTTCCAGGAACAACTTATTCTGATTGTCAGATAAGTGTTTCAAAGTCTCATTCATAATGGATGTGGTTTTCTGCAATTGATCTATACCTTCTAAGCACAGAGATGAAATTGAATCAAAACTTTCAAATATGGAGCTTTTGATTTGCTCATTGATAGTAATTGCAAAATCCCTTAAAATATTGGAAGTGTCAAATGCATCCCTCTGAGATGATTGATCGGATTTTTCAATTTCTCTTGCAAGTAAAACTCCTTGTTTTTCTTTAGCATTCAAAGATCCAGATTTAATGGTATTTAAAGTCCTGATTATTTCATTTAGCTTATTTGTCATTGATTTATCGTTCTTCTTGTTATTCAAGTTTTGGGTTTCCTTGGAGTAAGCCCCCAAAGTTTTGAACAATTGACTTTTAATTTCAATCACATCTTTAGATATTTCTTTAACTGGACCAGTAACTTCATTTAGAGTGTTATGTGTATTTAACTTCCAGTCCACAAATTCCTTGATTAGATATTTCTTTGTAGCTTTGATTAATAGACTGTTATTCTTCAACTCGTTTGATAGCTGTTTTGATTTCTCCCTTAAATCAATTGATTCCATTTCTAGTTTCCCAGCCCACATTACCAACTCTTGGTTTACCTCATCATCCGTCATTTGATCCAGTCTCATGACTTCAGAGTTATTTTTTTCTAAAATAGCTTTCTGTCCTGGATCTTCCACATCTGAATTGTCAGTTTCTTCTACGGCAGATTTCTCTGCTAGATTTGACCACCTTTCAAGCTCCTCTAGAGTTTTTTGATTCATAATCAGATCGATCCATGAAGCGATTTTATTTCTTATTTGAAGAAATAATTTCAAATGAATTCTAAATGAATTTACAATGAACTTTAAGATAGTTTATAATTTTAGCAGAAAAGTTGTATTCTCCATTTTTCTGTTTACCGCCCGACGAAAACTACGGGGAAAACCAAAAAATAAAATAAAATGAAGGAAATAAAATGTAGCTTTTTCTATATATTTGGTTGGGTAATAAGTCTTTCTAATCTTGATCCATTTTGGAAAGTTCGGTATAAGATCTTGGGGCATTTCCTTTTAGAGGCGACCTTGTCATCTTGACATCATTATCTTGGTCATTTTCACTGATATCCTTAAACCATCTGTGACCAATAGTTTGATCGATGTCCCATCTGTTTTCAGGTTCTTTGACCAATAATCTTGCTATTAAGTCCAATGCTGAATCGTCAATGCTATCAAAGTATGGTGAATAAAATGCATATTTAGCTTGTAATATTTGTTCTCTCATCGATGGTGGACCAAGCTCATCATTAAATGGTGGGAAACCGCTCAGACAAACGTATAGCAAAACACCTGAGCTCCATAAATCTATTTGCTTAGAATATTTTCTGGAACTTGATGTCAAAACCTCAGGCGCAACGTAAGCCGGTGTACCGCATAGCGTGTTTGTGAACTTCAATTCTCCAATAAATTTAGCCAATCCAAAATCAGCGATCTTAACCCTCACATCCAATTCATGAGAATCCCATGGTCCAGTTTGTAGTTGGTCCGGAGAAGTTCTTAGAGTTATGTTTAGTAAAATGTTTTCAGGCTTTATATCTCTATGAATGATGTTTCTGTCATGCAAATATTTTAAACCATTCAATAATTGCTTGAAAACTGCTTTTGTTTCATTTTCTCTCAATCTCTCCTTTTCGACAATTCTTGTAAACAATTCACCGTTATTGATTTTCTCTAGAACTAAATAGGTAGTGATTGTGAATTTATTCACAGGTTCAATGAACGTATCAATCAATTCAACGATGTTTTCATGTTTAATACTCAAAAGTACATTTGTTTCCTGGTTAAATTGTTTAGCCGACTTTTTATCATCTATTTTTGTAGGTTTGAAAATCTTAACAGCAAAAGTTTTACCCGTACTTCTACTAATTGCTTCATTGACAGTAGCGTAATGACCAGATCCCAATTGTTTACCAATAACATACTCATCACTGAAACGTTTAGATTGAAAGTCATCTCCATCAGTGATATTTTCTTTGTTATCTTCAGCTTTTTCGGACTCCTTGTATCTGAACACATAAGAACTACTTTTTGCAAAATTGACTTTATCACCATTTTTTAACAGATAATTTGTATTGGTTATCCTTACCCCATTCACAAAAGTACCATTAGAGCTTTTATCCACCAGATTAAGGTAATATCTTTTTATCATCTCGTTATAAACAGGTATCACTTCACAGTGTTTCGTCGAGATATCCGGATATTTCAATATTATATCACAGGCTCTGCTTCTCCCTACTGTAATCAACCTATTTGGGATTATTTCATGATCTATATTTTCTATCAAAGAGTACAGCTTGCCAATTATAAAACTTTCAGATTTCAGTAAGGTATGCGACTTCTTCAATTGTGAAGGTCCCTCTTCATTTGATGGGCTTCGTAGCTGGTCAAATAATTTCTGTTAGTATTTAGAGGTTTTGCCACAAGTCGTTATTCAAGAAATTATTTGTACCTACTCTTTTGTTCGTTGGTTGAAGAGACATCTTTGATATGTAAAAGAATTTTTTTGTTAAAACACAACCACGGGCTTTTGCCTTTATCTATAACAGTAGTGATCTCGATGAGACTGATCTTTTTTAAATATCCATATGAGTTAACCACACCTTATTTCTCTTGATCTGGAATCACGTCTTCCTAAAATGTAAACAGATCAATTTTTCGCGTTTGATACGTTCAATCTCTACTTGCATGGATCGAGCTGCAAAAGCCAAACAAGTTAGAGCTGGTACTGAAAAGGTCCTAAAAATAATGTTGAGAGTTTGTATATTCGTTAGAACATATTGTACATCAGTGTATCATTGTTAAGTCCTCCAATTTCTTTTAAATTGCCGGGCCGCAGCCATCTTTTAGCATCAGAGATCGGTTCATAACTATTGGAATTTGGCTTCATAAGTAGTTTTCTTTAATATATTGCTAACAAGGGTATATATGGAGATACAGGGAAACTATTGGCTTGATTCTTGTAGATTACTATGAAGTATGGTCTCGTGTGAAGCTTGGAGCTCATAGCACTTCTGACCATAATTGAAACTCCTTAACAGCACTTGTGAATGATGATGGCTGCTATTGTATTATTAGATTTTCATTATATACAAAGTCAACATCTTAGTTAACAATTCTACCTTTCACAACACCCATCAACCCATTAAACAATAATAGCTCTTCATCTTTTCTTAATTCCTTCAAGGAAATTTGTTTTTCCTTTAAAAGGCCTTTAGACAACAACATGTGCCTCACTACTCCACAAAGACACCCACTGGCTAAAACAGGCGTAAACCAAACAATATCGCCTGTTTTTGGATCCTGACCTTTGATGGCAATATTTGTGATTGATCCTTCAGTGATTTGGTTGGCTGTGTTATAAAGTAATACTTCTTGAGGAATACCATATGTGTCAGGCTCCGGCAGTACCCTATGTCTAGCTTTATTATACTCATCTCTTTTGGATGTTTTTAACGATGTGAATGGTGATATATGAACTGGTTCTTTATCTATATAAACCGACCAGAATGGAGAGTGATAATTGGATAATGAGTTAAACCCATCCATAAGGTTGAATCTTTGTGGAGTTTCGGTAACTATTATATTAACATTACCCTTTTTGTTGATCGATACCTTTAACCTGTATGAGTTTGATTTGTTTAGATCTTTTAATGATTCATTCAGCTTCTCTAATAATTGTTGTCTGGCTAATTTGAAACCGAATTTAAAGAATTTCATACTGAATAGAAATCTATGATAATGTTCATCAAAAAGAAAAAACAAACTTGAATTATCTAGATGATTATCGTAATCATTCAATATTATTGTAAAATTATCAATATCCGTCAATAAAGGGTCATATCTTATAGTGCTTATTATTTCAAAATCATAATCATCCAATTTGAAGTACTCTCCGACGTATGATTCTTGTAGGAATGATACTACTTGATCATATTGCTCTTGCTTAGCTGGATCAATTTGCTTTCCCATGGTACAATTAGTTTTTTTGGAACAAGACTCAAAAGTTGTAGACCAAGTGTATAAAATTCTGTTTTGGTGTCAAAAGCTGTAAATTTTTATAATTCTTTTGCCCTGAAACACATTTTTGAAACAATCCCATTCGGAGATGCCTCAATTTTTACCACTAGTGGTTAACAGTGTTGAAAAAAATTAAAATATCAAAATATAGATAATTTAAAGAGAATTATACAAAGACTAGTGTAATCATAGCTTGTGATTCTGAAAGAAATATCTATAAATTTCTATTAATACAATATACTAATCAATACTATATAGTAGTTTCATACTGATTAATTTCAAGAACTCGACAATTTTTCAATTTCTTCATCACTGTAACCCAATAAATATAAAATATCACTGATTTTTTCTGTATTTAATTTACTTGGGGCTTGCTGTTGAACTATAGGCTTAGCATTCCAGGCAACACCGAAACCGACAGCGCCCATCATTTTCAAATCATTCGAACCATCGCCCACACATACAACTCTTTGTAGATCAATATCGTTATCTTCTGCAATTTTCAATGTCAATTGAGCCTTTTTGTCACCATCAACAATCTCTCCCAGTACGTTACCCGTCAAAATGCCTTTATCATCGACTTCTAATTGATTGGCAAATGCATAGTCTAGGTTTAATGTTTCTTTTACATATTCTGCTAAATTAATGAAGCCTCCACTTAATACGGCCAGCTTAGTACCCTTTGCTTTTAATACTTTCATTAATTCGAAATCACCTGGTGTAAAGATAAGTCTTTCCTTTAGTTCACTCCATATATTTGTAGAGTCAATGCCCTTTAATAAAGCAACTCGTTCATGTAATGATTGTTTAAAGTCTAATTCACCATTCATAGCGCGGCTGGTTATAGCCTCGACTTGATCTTCCACATCAGCGTAAGAAGCAATCAATTCAATAACTTCTTGCTTGATTAATGTCGAATCCATATCGAAACAAAATAATTTCTTCTCCTTTCTGAGTTCATCATTCTTTTGTAGGGTTAAATCGACAAGAACAGATAAATCTATAGATTCTGGTGTTAATTGCTGCTTCAGTTTAGCTATGAGAACAGAGTCATCTTCATTATTTTCAGGTTCCAAAGCACTGATTTGGAAGTCATAACAACGATCTTTACTCAATGTTTTGATTTGTTCAATTCTGATAGGTAGTGATTCTAAGAACTTTTTTAGTTTCAGGAATTCGTCTATCGAATCAAGTTTATGTTTGAATATCGCTGTTATAACATACATCAGTTGAGTATTGTATAGTCAGAGTAAAATTATAAAATAAAAACGAATGTGATGGGGTCTATTTTAAAATTTGTACTGTTCTCTTTCTCTCTCTCTCTCTCTCTTTTTTTTCAAGCTCATCTCATGCTGAACATTGTAGGCTTGTGGCTAATAAAAAAAGTAATTTTATGCGTGACGGAAACTAGCGCGGAAAAAGTAATTTATATTGGAAGAGTCGAAATTCAGACCTCTCTTTAAAACCACATACTCTTCGAGTAAAATGAGATTATTTTTATAAATTTAAAGCACCAAAGCTATAATTTGATTGGAGTTAAACCTTCTCTTTAATTTTCTTTTTTATTTGAATGTGCATACTACACTGTAAATTGGTGACAATTGGCCATAAACAGTTTGCTCTCACATCAAGATCTGACGTCCCACGTGTAATCATAGTCATGGATATCAATGATTATGTCATGGCATCTGCGTAAATCTGGGACGCCCTACCAGTCTGGTCTATGTAATATAATTACAAGCAGGTAACTTTTAACCTGCAATGTATGATATATTTATATAAATATTTATAATTATATAATTTGTGCCAGCTTTGCAGTGCCTCCAGCTAATTAACCTTTAAGCTGTTCCGCAACCCAAAATACACCAATTACTAGTTTCCCCATAAAAAATTAAAATTATAACTTTTTAAAATTGAATTCTAAAACAAAACGTCGTTAGATTGACACCAAAGTTATAAAGGAGATGTCACAAAAAGAGTATGAAGTGAGTTATTTTTATAAATATTCAACAAATGAAGCACTAACTTATGTTTTAGGTTATTGATTCAGATCCTGAGTTCACAAAAGTTTTGAGATATTTGAGACCATCCGATTACCTTTCATGGGGTATTTCAACTGCTGTATTTCCAGGTTTATTTACGGTTTTCGAACATTTAGATCCGGTAAATGGTAAACAGTTTACAAGACCTTCAGGAAGTTTACTTAGAGTTGGAACTTTATTTGGTTTTGTTGGTGGTTTCTTCATAGTCTATAATAAATCATCTAAAAGATTTTTTGGGGTTGAAGAAAATGCCAGGGAGGTTGCAAAAGATCGCTATGAAGTCAAAAAAAATTTGAGTAAAGGACTCCACCCATTTGGTAGTGCACCAAGATTGAGCCCGTGGTTACAGGAAATGTCAATGAGAAATTCAAAAAATTCTCAATTTGGTAATTTTTTCTTACCCTGGTTTAGCTTCTTTAGACACGATTACCATAATATAGATTTAAAAAGATATTATGAAATAAGAGAAGGTGAAGACAAATGGGGAATAGAATTACCACCCTATGACACACTAGAGAAAAAGGTCTATTGAACTGAAAGTGTTTTCTCCAAGTCTTGGTTGTAACTTGTACTTATTAAAGCTTGATGATTATTTTGCCATGATTTATTTTCACTTATGATGTATCGCTCATAATCTATTTCTTGCTATTTATCATTATTTATTATCATTTATTATTATTTATTATTATTTATTTATATTATTTATTATTTATAGTGCAGTGTACAGTGTACTACATCATACATGCTAGCATACAATCGATCAACGTAGAAGAATTATATTGGAATTAATAGTGGCAGCGTGGTTATATAATGTGACTTAATAAGCCAGGAAATATTCAGCGATTTAGTACAACAATATTAATATTCAAATTGATGATGATATACATCAAACATTCTACTCCACACTACTGTAGTCTGTACACTACATAGACCTATATAGATATAGTTAGTAACAGATGTCTTAAATCTGTTGAAACCGGAAGTATCCATCCGGGGAGATGTCGCGGTGTTCAAAGAATTCTTTGTGTTCACGAACATGAATCACAAGGTATATCTTTTTCCAAACATCGAGTAATTTATTACTGTTGAAACCTAACACCCTATTCAGTCTCACCTTTCGTCTTATTCGAACGATTTTTTTTAATCATCTGATCTATCGTAAAGATAAAGCAAAATGAGCACAAAACTAAACATCTTAGTTCCAGTCAAAAGAGTGATAGATTTTGCTATAAAACCACGTATCAATAAAGCCGGAAGTGGTATAGAAAAGGCCGGTGTAAAGTTTAGTATTAACCCATTTTGTGATATAGCTGTTGAGGAATCTATAAGAATCAGAGAAACCAACAAATCTTTCGTTGATAAAATTCATGCCGTATCAATTGGTCCTTCTAAGGCTCAAGATATTTTAAGATCCAGTTTAGCTAAAGGTATTGATTCAGCTACTTTAGTGGATGCCAAAGAAGAGGAGATTGAACCACTAGCAGTTGCCAAAGTTTTAAAAAAGATTGTAGAATCTAAAGGTAGTAATTTAGTTATTTTAGGTAAACAAGCTATTGATGATGATTCCAATCATACCGGTCAAATGCTGGCCGGGTTATTAAACTGGCCACAAGTTACTAATGCTGCCAAAGTAACTGTTAATGGATCTGGGGATTCAGTTACTTCCGTTACTGTTGTTAGAGAAATTGATGGTGGTGAAGAAACTTTAGAAGCTGAATTGCCATTAATTATTACCGCTGATTTAAGATTGAATGAACCAAGATTTGCATCATTACCTAACATAATGAAAGCCAAAAAAAAACCATTGGAGAAATTGTCATTGGAAAAAGATTTTGGTGAATTGGATTTGAAACAAAGATTAAAAGTTTTGAAAGTTGAAGAACCAAAAGAAAGAGAAGCTGGTGTTAAAGTTAAAAATGTCGATGAATTGATTGCCAAATTGAAAGATTTAAAAGCTATTTAAGCTAGCTCAAATGCACATAAAATAGAGAGTTTAGAATGGATTACACTGTATACTAAAGGGTGGATGTATTTGAATTATCATGAAATTCCAAGTGATATTTTCTTGTTATGTATTGTAGGTTTATTCATATGGAACAGGGTTCATCTCGTAAAATATTAATTTTGAGAATACATCTTTCCCTAATCATTCGGCTGTATTATCATTCAGCCTGAAGCTGAATTATATTAATTACTAATTAGGAATACTGCATATGGATCATGATTCTCATCATCCTAAGGTTCAAAAGCCCAAAAGATCTTTAAATGATATTGCGTTCCATTGGTTGTGCTTTTTAACTTTTTATTTTTTAGTTATTTTCAAAAAGGCGTGGGGTTAAGTATGAAGTACCCTGGTACTAGATTCTGTGCCTATAATAAACTAGTTACCTATTTCATCTGAGATTGTTTGTGTGACCTTTTGGATTTCGTTTGAGCTGGGCAGATTTTGTAGAGTCGCGACTCGCAGACAGTCAGCGATTGAGAGGTTTTCCTGAACGCAAAAGGACCCTAGGATCTGAGACCTGGTTTCAGAACGCTGATGTTATCTGTTTTGACTAGCTGTCATGAGAAAAGCACTTTCTTTATTCTCTGTCTCATGTTCTATGGCCTATGTGCTAGGCCTGATTAACATATTTTCACAAAGTACTTGATCGTGGGGGGACGTATAGAAGATTACAACAGTAATAATACTAATTTGCAGTTTGCAGGGTTGCGTGAAGCGGATTTTGGAAAATGTGTGACGACTAAAACGATGACCCTATCAACTTCGGTTCAATAGAGACACAAAGCTAAACCCGGGGTCAGTATAAATAACGCCAAATATAATCTCATGAAGTAAATTTTTATTTCCAAGCTTTTTGTGGATTGGTGCTCAATACAGTTAGATTCCATCTACTAAATACTAAATACTTCACAAATTATAGATTTCAAAATGCCTCACAATACCCTTTACTCGGCGTTTGAACACTCCACTGATTTCCTTAACAACATCATCACTAAATGGGACTTTTCTAAGATTCCGCTTATCGTTTCAATTTCCGGACCACAAGGCTCAGGTAAAACTTATGTTTCAACTAAAATAATCCAATACATCTCTAGAGAATATCCACAATTGAAGTCGATAGCTGTTTCCACCGATGATTTATACCTTAAACACTCTGATCAAGTCAAATTATCAAAAGAGGATAACGTATTGTTGAAAGGTAGAGGTTTACCAGGAACTCATGATATTGAAAGCTTTTATAATATTTTACAGAAGTTGATAAATAGGGACAACAATTTTGAGATACCAACCTACGATAAATCAAAATTTCAAGGCGAAGGTGATCGTGCAGATAGAGAAAATTGGATTCACATTGGCGAAAAACCAGTGGATATTATTATTGTTGAAGGTTGGTTCAATGGTTTTACTCCATTGGTCAATGATGATGAAATTGATTTGAAAGTTCAAGCATCTAAGATTTTACAAGATTATAATAAACAGGATTTGTACGAAATCAACTCAAATTTGGATTTGTATCAAAAAATTTGGGAATTGTTTGATTATTCTATTTTTTTCAATGTTGATGATTTAGAATGGATTAAAGACTGGAGAATAGAACAGGAGCATGCTTTAATAAAAATTAAAGGATCAGGAATGTCCGATGATCAAGTTGTTGATTTTATTAAAAGATACCTTGCTGTTTATGAATTATACTACAAAGATTTTACTGAAATCGGATTGGCGAACTATAGAAAGATCAGTAATTTGAAATTGAAAGGTTTGAAGAGGAACTTGAAATTGACTTTATATAAAGATAGATCTGTTAAGCAAGTTGAAGAAATTTGAAGTATTGTTTTCTGGAAGAACCTAATCAGGATTATAGATTACGTGTTTTGATGAATTTCTTGGAGATTTGGATGATATTTTACATAGTTTAGTACATCTTTCTCTACTATATATTTTTACGAGCTTGTTAATGAATGGAAGAGAAAATGATTTTCTGATAGTGTTGTAGTCAGGTTTCATGTGCCTGAGCAATGATATATATTATATAGAATTTCTAGTATCTGTAGACTCTAGCTGGTAATCATGATTGCCAATTAATGGAAATTGAATTGCTCGAGCAACCCTTTTTTTTTGACGTCGTCTATGAAATTTTTAGTTCAAATTAGAGATAAACAAAAAACTCTTGAATGATATAAAAGAAAAACGAATTATAGTGCTTTGCATTTGAAAGCTCTTTGCTATTGTATAAAATCAAGATGAATCTATTCTTTAATTTTGATAATCATAATAATGAACGATTGACTACGATTTAATTGATTAATATCGCAATACACGCTGTAATATTGAACATGATTTCAAGCAACTGGATTTGCTTCGCAAAAACTAATCACTGAATTTGGATGAATTATCAACCATAGAAGCTTTTTCTTTGTGGTGAATTTCACCTAAAGAGTCATTGAATTTTTGTTATATATTATAGTTTATAACGTATGATTAGTTTGAGTTAACTATATCATTCTGTTGTTGGTTTGTGCTAACTAAGAATAAAAGAAGCATTTCAGTGCTACAGAATTATAGAAAGACACATATACCTCTAATAAAACAAAAAAGCTAATACACAACGTTTGGAAAAAACAATACACAAGAGCAACCGAAGAAAAAACATCTGAAAAGATAATTGTTGTACTTAAAAATACCAACTATATTAACTAAAGAAATCTAAACCAAAAAAAATAACATACAACCAACCAAAGAAAAAGACTCAAAAAGTAACCATATCAAATAATAACAGAATAAAACAAAACTAAACAAATGCGATATCAGAGAATTCTTAATTATTATTGATTTATTCTTCTCCGGCATAATCTTCACTGAAGAAATTTTTCCTGATCTCTATTCTTCTGTCACCGTGTTTGATTCTTAATTCTTCCATCCTTGAGAGATCGTTACTCATTAATATTTCATCATCATAAGGGGTCCAAACACCTTCAATTCCACTAGGAGGATTTTCAGCTGTTTCCAAAAATCTTTTCATGTATTTAGGTATCAGAATTAAATCACCACAAACAGCAGTGATGATAAATGTTCCGAATTTCTTTTGAATACCTGCACCTTCGTAGAGATCATTAATTAATCCTTCAGCATCACCAGAAGAATAGTCCTTTTTAGTAATAATGTCAGTTACAACATCAACAACTGATGAGATTGGATCAAACTGGAAGAATTTGGCCGTCACCAAATCATCAGTAAGAAAGTCCAATGGATTAGGTAGTTGACCAAAGGCGTTTGCAACTGCTGATTCAGCTGTTTGTTGTTGAGACTGTGTGTATCCCAATTGAGATAAGGCAGGGTGGTCAAATAAATTATTTGATGGTTCTGATTGTTGTAATGGGGTTGATTCTTGTGATTGTTGATCAATAGCCTTTTTTGCTCTCTTATGTTGGTTTTTTTGGGACAATCTACCATAACCGTCATCAATTTCTCCCCTCAAAAAACTTTTTGTTGATTTGTAAAGATTTTTGCCCGTGAAGTTTTTAATTTCAACCGGTTCTTTACCTTCTTCCAATGCAAGTTCATACTCTTGAATAAACCTATCGATACCATAAGGAACGGCAAATTTTCTAAACCTGTCTCTCCAGGCTGCACGAGTATGATTTTTATGGTCTTCAGCAAGGAAATCAAAAAATTTACCTGGGAGTAACACGTCTGTTGGATTGCTTACTTGATCTGGGTTGATATCCGCATTTCGAACTGGTATTTTCTTTGAAAGAGCTTCCCTAACGGCCTTACATAAGGTATAATCGTCCAATGCTGTGAATTTGGTCTTTAGAGTACCTGGAAATTGAGTTGTTGTAATTCTCTTACCATCTGAATCTAATGCAATTGAGCCATCTGGATTAATAATGTAGACGTATTCTAGTCTTGGAGATAAATGGGTTCTAAACCTATACCGGATAGAATTTCCAGTATGTTTACCTAACTTTTCAGCAATTTCTTGAAATAATTTATGAGTAGAACGACGGGAAGGATTTTCACGAACAGTTTCTAAAATTATTTCATCTTCTTCATCAGTAAAACCATTTTTGTTAACTGCTGCATTTGAGGCATTGGAACGATATGATCTTCCAGCAGTTTGCACAGAAGTTGGAATTGCAGTTGAGCTAGATACTTCTGAAGTAGGTGATTGCTGTTGATCTGAAATTGTTGGTTTCTCTTGCTTTTCTTTTAAATAGTCGACTAGTTGTTCAACACCATGACTTTGATTGTCAGTTGGACGATCATTGTTATCAGCATTTGCGACTGCCACTGCCACTGTCGCAGTTGATGGTTCAGGAGCTACATAAGTTGAAATCCTATATTGTGAAATAGGTAAAAAACTTTTCTTTTCAACTGATTCATAAATAAATCTAGGATCGATGACTTCTTTGGAACTTTCATTGAATTTTGATATGTAATAACCTTCATTTACGTTCTCAGTGACTCTTCCACCATGTTGTTCAACTAATGAAATCAAAGTATCTCTGTCAGTTTCATTTGACGATATATAAAAAACTAATGGGGATTCATCATTACCAATGAATAGAGTACTGACGTTTTGTTGTCTGTTGGTGTCCGGTTAGTTAGTTATATATATTTTTTATTGTTCTATGATCCAGACACCAAGTTTGTTGTATTCGAAAAAAAAGAGACACAAATCAAAACAAAGGCCTTGCTTCATAAGACACTTACTCTAATAATGCATTATCAATATTGGAATTGTCATCTTTGGAGGAAGTGACAAAATCAGAATGATTATCAGTCATTATTTTTCAATAATATATATTTTTTTTTATTTGAAAATCAATCTTGTAAGATGTTTAAATGGTTCGTTTGTTTATGTTACGGTTGGTGTTTTGTTGTACGATTTAATACTTCAATGTTTTGATGTTTTCCTTCTTGTTTTCATAAAAGATTTTATTCCACTGCATTTTGAAGGGGCTGATCGCTTTTAGCCTATAATAGATGGCAGAAAACATTTACCCGGGTAAGGCCACACCATACGTCCCTCATAAGTTATATGCACTGACGTACAGTACCTCCACCGGCCACCGACCACCGGCCACAGTATTCAGTATATCTATTATTACTATCGAATAAATCATTTATATCATATAATTGAGCAATCATGAACTATTAGATCTCCAATCTTGATAAGGTTCATATCGGGAAAGGGAAAGTATCACTACAATGCTATGTCTTTTTTGTAGACTATTCAAAAATGTTAAGCATCTAATGCTATATAATAAACATATAACCCATAAAAATACACACACACGCATATAAATATATATCTATTGATGAATTACTATTACACCATTTCTTCAACTGAAATTATAACTTATAAGTTAGCAGTGATTTTTTGTTTGATGGCATTTGGGTTAGCACCAATAACTTTGTCAACAACTTGACCATTTTTGTAGAAAATTATGGTTGGCATGGCTGAAACTTCTTGTTCTTGAGCAACAGCACCTAATTCATCAACATCAACTTTGTAGAATTCGGTTTGTTCAGCATAATCAGATGAAAATCTGTCTAATAATGGAGCAATCATTTTACAAGGACCGCACCAGGTAGCAAAGAAGTCAACAACCACTAATTTTGATGATTTGATAGCAGTTTGAAATTGTTCAGCAGAGGTGATTTGTGAAACCATTTTAAAGATCTTTTATATTATATTGATATCTATTGAATATATTGATATTTGGTTATAAAAATGAAATGGTTGAATGTAAATTGGAATTATTGTTCAGTTTCTTTTATACTTTTTTTCTCAACGGCCGCTTACAAATTATCGAAATTGCGCGTAGTAAAATTTAACAGCCAAAGAAATCTCCAGAATTACACCAGTGCTACAAAACCCCAAAGTGGTCGGTCGAGACCCAGAGCTTCTGATTAATTCTTGATGTTACTAATTATATATAATCATATACATTAATAATGGAACATTGAAGACGATAGATTCCAGGGAAGTATTCAATGCTTATTGTGCAATTATTATATATAGGATTCTAGGAGTAACCTTTCGCTATATGTAATTTCATCAACTTCAGTACTATAATTTTTAAAATTTAGATCTTAAATTAAAAATGTAATCACTAGCGTTATAAATAACTTATAAGTTATAATTATTGTTTGTATTCCGTGATAACGGTTAGTTGACGAATCGTTGCAGGACATGTCCAATATTCTCTTTAATTTTACAACCTGATGGTTCTTTGAGAAAAAAAAAGAGAGTACGGAGAAAAAAAGATTTATATTATTCAATATTATTAATTATTAATATATTGAGTATGGAAACCCCATGAGCTAATATAATATATAATAAACGTTACTTTGAATGTACAATATATACTATTATAATGATATATCGTTGAGTTTAGCTGGTTCTTTAAATTCAAAATTATTGAATTTATGAATATGGTAGACTTTGTCAATTCAAAATAATTTGATTCTTTAATTCTGATTATATATATTGTACTAAACATGAAATCAAAGAGGGAGCTATTAATGATATTCTCAATAGAACTTAACTAATTGTAAGTTATGAAAAATCTGAACATTCGAATTTAAAATAATCTGACGTTATATCATACCTTTTGAATTATGATTATTATAAAGCCGCAAGCGGTAATAAATTATACTATATTGATGATTATGATATGGCCAAACCCATTAACAAGACTGTAAACAGTTTATCATGGTTTATGCAATATTATAACCCGATCAAGACAGCTAAATAAAAACGTATATCTCACTCAGCAAGCGTTTTGTATAATAGCGCACCTATCAGCTAGTTATAATTTTATAAGTCGCCTTTGATTCATTAATATAATATATTATATGTCGATATTTTCTCATGCACTTCCCAGCTAATATATATATAACACTAATATCCAGCTAGCTGCACCATGCGAATATAATATATAATATCTTATTATAATATTTAACATTCCGAGAATTTCAACTTGAACAATATTATAATTAATAGCGTTATTATTGCATTAAGATATATATTCAGATATTATAATAATATATGTTATGATGTGCATGGTTGTAATTAGGTAATATAGTACGATTTATAATACTATAATTCGGTAATCTATTAAAGCTATACAATAAGTAGTGATCAAGTTCTTAACAGGACTTGGTCTCTTTAATATATAATCAACAGATTGGATTTAATTAGAATAATGTTCTCATTATGGATGAGAGAATATTCTAATTGATATAATAGAATAAATGAGATGATAGATATCTTGTACATTCTCGTCTTTGAGAATTACCCGGTTTTGGTTAGTTGTTCTAATGTCAACGATCGATTCTGTTGTTATGAAAATTAGTGTTATTAGTTTATCTAACAAACATTGTATAGTTTAGTATAATTAACAATTTTATCAATCTATTTCTTTTACGTTCTTTAATCAGTACTTAACTAGTGTTAAACAAGTAATTAACTAATAATTATTGTTTAGAAAGATATAACTTACTATTAAGTAATCATTACACTTTCCAGCACAACCGGTACAACAAAGTACACTTCTATTATAACAAGATATCACATATGCTAATTATATTGTTTTGCACTTTATATGTAATTAGACACATTCATAAATTTAATCAATATTAATTACAAAATAATTTCGCAGAATGGAAAATAAACCTAATTAAATAAAATATCAAGTTACACTAAGATGTAAAAAAAAGTATATATATCACCGAGGAATGAGACATTTATATTTCATCATCAATCACTACAAGGAAAAGCTTTTATTTTTAAAAATTTCTTGATATATTTCTCGAAAAAACATAATAAATTAAATAAAAAAAGTGGTTTTTTTTATTATGAACGAAATACAAAAAAGCGTTAAAGGATTGAAAGACAGACAAAAAATAAAAAAAGTTCAAAATCCAAAGAATATTAAACCTCTTATAATTTATCATAGTATTCTTCGTAACCTGGAACAACTTCTTTCAAACCGTGACGTTTTCTGGCAGCAGTAACAATTTCACCGGCTTTGGTGGTTGGGTCTAATGGATCAGTAGTTAATGAGGCCCAGTGATCGAAGATCATTTGTGGGAAAGCTTGACCACCAGTAGCTTGTCTTAATTCACCAGTGAAACCGAATGATTCGTTAACTGGTAAGTAAGCTTTAACAGTGAATAATGGAGTACCTGGTCTTTGTTCTTCAGAGACAACTTGACCTCTCTTTTTGTTCAAGACTGAGTAAATACCACCGACAGCCGATTCTGGACATTGAATTTCAACTAAGAAAACTGGTTCTTGGATTCTTGGGGTAGCTAACAAGATAGCAGCGTAAGTAGCTCTTCTCATAGTTGGTAAAATTTGACCAGCTCCTCTGTGAATAGAATCAGCATGTAAAGTAACATCTAAAATGTTAACTCTGACTGATCTTAAGTTTTCTTCTAAAATTGGACCAGCGGCTGAAGCCCAAGCGAAACCTGAAACAACTGAATCTTTAATTTCAGCTAAGTATTGAACAGCTTTGGTTTGATCAACAACAACATTTGGACCGTTACCTTCTGGACCGAAACACCAAATTTTTCTGGCATCAGTGACATCCCAACCAAATTCATCAGCTAAGATTCTAGCTCTGGCTTTGAAATCATCTTTTGGTGAAACTTTACCTGATTCAATAGCTAATGAAACTTCTTCATCTAATGGCTCAGCTTTCAAGTATAAACGATTATGTTTGTTTGGTGATTTTGATAAAGCAGTAATTGATGATTCAGCTTCAACAGTTTCTCTGTATGAGACAACAGGTGGTGAGATTTTTAATGGAATACCAGCATGATCGTTTTCTAAATCTTGTAAACAAATTTCTAAATGTAATTCACCGGTGGCGGCAACGATATGTTCACCTGATTCTGACATTTTTGTTAAAACACATGGATCTGATTTGGATAGACGTTTTAAACCTTCGACTAATTTTGGTAAATCTGAAGCATTTTTAACATCAACAGCGACTTCGACAACTGGTGAGACTGAGAATTTCATAACTTTTAAGTTGTGAGCAGTTTCATCGGTAGTTAAGGTACCTGATTTTAATAAGAATTGATCGATACCAACTAAACCGATAATGTTACCAGCTGGACAATCATCAATTGGTTCAACGAATCTACCCATCATTAAAACAACTCTTTGAATAGCTTTAACGAATAAGTCATCTTTTTTACCTGGAATATAGTTTGGACCTTGGATTCTAACTTTTTGACCAGATTTAACAGTACCGGCGAAAACTCTACCGAAAGCGTAGAAACGACCTTTATCTGATGTTGGAACCATTTTAGAGACGTATAACATTAAGTCAGCTTTTGGATCACAGGCTTTGATAGCTAAACAAGCTTTGTCATCTGATGGACCTTCGTATAAGGTATCAGCTCTGTAGTTTTGAGCAGTAACTGGAGATGGTAAGTGGATAACAATCATTTCTAATAAAGCATCAGCAGCTGGTAAGAATTTTTTCATAACAACTTTTAACAAAGCTTTACCTTCTAAATCTTTTTCATCTGATTTCAAATTGATTTCTAATTTTTCTAACAAAACTGGAATTTCATCTTTTTTGAAGTTCATGATTGAAGAGAATAATCTGAAAATTGGGTCTAAAACGAACATGTTGAAAGCTCTTTCTAATGGTTTACCATCAGCATCTTTGTCTTTGTTGGTCCATTTTTTAGTTTTTGGGTTGAAGTAAGAATCACCCCATAATCTTTCCATCATTTTGGATCTGTCGACACCGAATTTTTTAGAATATCTGGTAGCAAATTGACGAACAGTGAAAGCCCAACCATGCAAACCTGAACCAAAGGCAACAGTACCTCTTTCTGGGTAAACTTGGACATCACCTAAGACTGGATCGACGTAAGTAGCAATAATAACGTTAACGGATTCAACAGTTCTTGAGAAAGATTGGTATAAATCTTCTTTTTCGACTTGTAATTCTAATAAGGCACGATCAACTTTGTTGATGATAACAACTGGTTTAATACGTTCACCTAATGATTGACGTAAAACGGTTTCAGTTTGAACACAGACACCTTCAACACAATCAACAACAACTAAAGCACCATCAGTAACTCTTAAAGCAGCGGTAACTTCTGAGGAGAAATCAACGTGACCTGGTGAATCAATTAAGTTAATTAAAAATTGGTTACCTTCGGTTTTTTGTTTGATGTCTTTAACATCTTCATCTTCAACTTCTGAGTATAAAGAGATAGCAGTTGATTTAATGGTAATACCTCTTTCTTGTTCATCTTTTCTGGTATCCATGAAACGAGCTTCACCAGCTTTAGCAGCTGAGATAATACCAGCTTTTTGAACTAAAGAATCGGTCAAAGTTGATTTACCATGATCGACGTGGGCAATAACAGACATGTTACGGACATTGGTAACTTTGTCCATTAAGGATCTCATTTGCTGTGAAGAAATAAGTTAGTATAGTGTTCACACATTGATACTCTTGAAATTTGATCATGTTTTTCATAGGCATCGATTCAAGCTAAAAATTAGCAATAGTCATCAAATCGATGCCTCGAAAACATTTTCATTCTTATATGCGAATGATATAAGAAGAAGAAGACATACATCAACTGTGAAATTAACTAAAAAAATAAGTTAGCATTTGGTTTCAGAAACTTTTTTTTTCACCAATGAGCTTATTCCATCACTACACTTTCAAAATTTTTTGGAACGATTAAATTTCTGGTCGAAAATCAGTACCAATTAAAAAAGTATAGAAAAAATTAAAAAGATCATCAGAATCATATGTACATACCCATTTTGACTTAAGTTATTAATTGAATGAAATGAAAATTAGACACTCAATTTGTGCTAGTATCTTTAAACCAGATTGATGGTAGAGGTGAAGTGGCGATGAAAAAAATTTTTTTTATTTCTGCAGTAGTTCTATAGCTGCACAAGGTCAATGAAAAAAAAAAGAGTCTTAATAAAGGAATAAGTGCGAATACCCTTATTGAAAAGCTGCTGATACAACCCGTAAGGGCACGTTGGGGGAAAATCAGGGTTACAGCTTACAAGTTATGACATCCCTAGAGTAAGGGGCTGCACTGATGGGAATTTCCCGCCAGGCCTCTTGAGTTCTTAGGAGTCAATGGTCACGGATCAGTGGTGAAAGTGAAATGCAAGATTATTACAACTTAAAATGCCGGACTGGATCTTTACACTGGGGCATTAGCCGGAAGGAACAGAGGAATACTTTAATCAACGAAAGATCTTTTAAATCTAAAAAAAACTTAAGCAGAGGACATTGTGCTTGACTCTTGAACTCTCGGGCTCTCATGAATAAGAAATGGTTAGATCGCCATCACACAGGTACACTTAAAAATAGGCCGAAGGACAGGTCGAAAGTCTCTTTTGAATTGAACTCTTTGTATCTTGAAGCTAGTAGTATGTACTGTACATGACTGAAATTACGCCGGCCGCCATATTGTGTACTCATATACATTACCTTAACTCTTGCTACAACTAGCCATCGATAGATTAAAGTGCTGGTATAATTTGCAGGTTAAATCTACCAATATCTTACTCTGGGTATTCAAGACTATTAAAGATTTCAATGGATGTTGCTTGAATCCGATTTGTTATCAATGCACATTCTTGAGAGAGTTTGATGTTGAATCCAAATGAACACGATCATTCTTTGCCTGTGGTGTACCGGCCAACTATATTCCCTATACTACAGCTGGGAAATAAGGCCTGAATTATTAGATAAATTTAATATACAGTGATACGAAAAACGACAATATGATTTTGAAGCTCGATTTGGATTTGTATAGAAATAAGATTAATATAAGTTTACAGTTAAAAAAAAAAAGATTTATACCTGATCCAGAAAAACAAAAAAATCACACCAATCCTTTGATTATTTAAAATTTCATATAAATCTATGTGAGTTATTATAAGCCCAATAATGCCAACGCTATCTACGGAGGAACTTTCTCTTTTTAAACAATGGTTGAATTCTAAGTCTAAAGAATTATCTGATGCAGATCCTGATGCTTTAGCTGATTATATTATCGCGTTGTTAAATAATTTCGATCTAGGTAAAGAAGAGGAGATCACCTTTTTGGATGAACAATTAAAAGACTTTACAGATAGCTCGAAACAATTCGCTGAATCCATTTGGCGAGCTCTGGAAACAAAGTCATTCTTAGGGAGTTCCAATACAAAGGTTGAAAAACAATTCATTGGGGATGTCACTCTTAGGGCCAACGTATCCTCACAGAAAAGACAAGAACAACATTTAAAATTACAACAGATAATCGAACTTAAAGAGAAAATGCTAGCCGGTTATGAATTGAGGCTCACTTATATCGAGAAGCAACTTTTGGATTATCCAGATGATCCAAAAATCCAAGAGAGGATGTCTCAGGAATATATGAATATCAAAGACGAGATAGCTAAAAATAAGGTTACACCTCAAGACATTTCTGGAGATAAAATACGGTTGAAAGAAGATTTTAAAATGTCTACTATGAGGAACCCTGGCGGGGTCTTTAGAAATAGGGGTGGTAGTTACAGAGGAAGAGGAGGTGATACTCGCGGGAGAGGCGGCTATGCCAGGGGCAGGTTTCAACCATACATCAGACCAACTAATGCTACATATAACAGAAAACTAGATCTTCGTTCCAAGACTATAAATATCATAGATGATGATGCTGAAAAGGTTGAAAAAGCGCTGAATGAAGTTAGGGATGGTAATATCGAACTGTTGAGTAGGGAAAATGGATTAAGTGTGACTTTCAAAGATAGATTCTTTGGTGAGAAATTCATTAGGGATAATAAAGATCTCAATATTATCTGGTGTGAAAAATTTAGCGGAAAAACTTAAAATTTTAGTAGATGCCAAAAAATCAATATACTTCGAATTCAATATGATCGATCTTAGAGTCCTACGCCAAGAAAATGGTTATACTTGTTTTTGTTGTTTTCCATTGGAATAGTTCCGTAATTGACACAAAACCGAAGGTTTGAAAATTCGCAAAACCACACATTAACTTCATGCTATTAGCAAATAATTGAAGTAGGACAAAATATGTACTTAGCTGTTATGGAAATATGGTATTTATGGACACAATAATATCGATAGGATTAGGTTTTGCAGGAATAATATGTTTAGCTAGGGCGGTATATGACTTTATTAGATATATGGAATCAGCCTCGATCGACACTAAAGTTAACTACTATCCGTTGGACTTTCGACACTTAAAGAACTATAAATTGATCAAATTAAGTAAGGAGGAGGACCATATTTGGAACGAAAATCAAGATACATTGATATTTAAAATCATTTTGACTAAAAATACGTTTTTCTACAATATCTACCAAGTAACAAATTACAAAAATGAGTTGATCTGCCATATCAAGAGCTCCAAAATCCCAATAATCGTCAGAGATTATATTCATATAAATGCAAATAACAGTGACTTCGATGGCTTTGGAAATCCTGGGAATCAACTTTTTAGTCATCCAACCCAATTTACTAGCTCTGAAATGAATATCCTTCGGCCACCACGATCTGGTGCTATTACACAAGGGATTCACCGATCCGCCTCTATAATAGAATCTGCTCCCTCAAGCTGCAACATAAATATAACAAACACAAATTCTCCATATATTGATCCCACTTTGTATTCAAACTGTGAAGTTAATCAATCAGATTTAGGACCTTTTGCCCATATTGAAATTAACACAGGATTCTTAAATCGTGATGTTAGAAAATTGTCCAAAATTTGTATTACAAAGAAGAGAGGTTTTAAAGAAATTTCATTTTACTTATCTAAACATTCTAAAAAATATAGATGGCATAAGCTTATGTTATCGAAGTTATCAAAAGATTATAATGAAAAACCGTTAGTTGAGAATTTAGGTAGGATTAAAAAGTTGAAAAACTTTCACAATAACGAAACATATGTCATAATTCAGTTGAATATTTATCAGGTGGGGGAAATCATGGGATTATCCAGTGCTTACCTATATTTCAAACAATTCAATGATGCCATCTAAAGAATCAACAACATAATCTATTCTTGGGTCGTTTCTAATCGCTTCATTCATCTCGGATTTTATTAATATGGTGAAAGCACCAGCATCAAACCCACTTTTCACATCATCCATTGAATCTCCAACCATTATCAAATTTTTCGAGTCAAGTCCCCATGTTTTGGCTATATGCAAAATGGCATCAGGCTTAGGTTTTGGCGGTTGAAACTCTCGTGTTAGAATAGGGTCGAATTCAATATCTGGTAGAAACTTTCCCACCAAATGTTTCACTGGTTTAATAAGATTTCTAGTTAATATAGCTTTTGGCAAACCTTTATCTTGAATGTAGTAAATCAATTGTAATAAACCTAGCTGTGGTTCCATTTCTAGCATTGCTTTCTCTTCCACAAAAGCAATTTTCTGCTGTGCTTCTTTCTGTTTATCCCCAGGAAGCCCTTCGATGAAACTTAAAATATCAACTCCAGGGTCTTTCAAACCGATTGACGATCTCATCGATTTAAACATCCATGGTTGTGATATTGATAATGTGCCATCCATGTCAAATATTATTCCATGAATAGGGTTTAATTGCCCAAATCTGTCCCTGAGTTTCAAAACTTGCCTGATAGTCATTAATAATGGAAAGAAGCGATCGCTTATATGACTGTTCGAAAATGTAGTTGGTCTTCTGACTTAAAGTGCTGATTGTGTTGCGTTTTGTTGGTTATTCAAGTTTATGTTTTCGGGGGAATCTGAGTCCCATATCGGGTATCCCCCTATGGCCCCGACTCACTCTGTCAAAAAATCAGGAAATTACAATACACGTCAAGTTGTGATCAAATAAGAAGATAAAGGTAAACGGCGAGAATTGAACTTTACAAATAATAATATTGTTAAGTTAGTTATATTAAATAATTTAACATACACACTGATTATAGCCATGAGTACCTCGATCCCTTACGACCCTGAGGAGTTTGATAACAACCCATTTTCTGAACCAGTCACAAGAAATATATCCAGCCAACATCTAGATGATGCTAAACAACATGGGGAGCAGCAGCATCAACAGCAAGAGCAGCAACAGCGTCAATACATTGAACAAGAGCAGCCAGCCCTTCCCAAATCAGTCGAATCACAACAAATTAAAGATATAGACGAGGAAAGAAATCTCATACCTGAAAGATTTGATGATAAAGATCATTGGAAAATCGAGATAATTGTCCAGGCAATCGAGAGATATGGTTCCTTTCAAAATAAGAGAGATAATCCAAATATTATATTTGAGGTATCAACTAATATCCCTCTGTTCAAACATAAGGAATATAAAACAATAAAAAAATCCTATGGTGAATTTCAAAGCTTCTTTAAATTTTTAAATGTTTCAATTACAGAATGTTTTATTTACTCTTTGCCTCACCCATCCACCAGCTACGGGATTGCCAATGAACTCGATTATCAACAAACAATTGCAAATTTTCAAAACTGGCTAAGTAAAATTGTTTCAAATCCAATCCTAACAAGACTTGAAGAGTTACAATATTTCATTGAATCCGATTTCAATTCCTATCAACCAGTTACCAAATTGAACCACCCAGCAACTGGTATAAAAAGGAAAACATTAAAACAATTACAACCACCATATGATGAGTGCTTAGAATTAGCCGAATTTAGACCATTAGTAAAGTCTATTTATCAGAATTCTCAACTTATTTTGGAATCACTTGAGAAATTAGTAAAATTTAAGAAATCTTTGAGTGCCAACGAAGGTGAGTTAGGTTCAAAACTACAAGAACTTAAAGAGTTGGAAACCAATCACGTGGGAATGCAACAAATGTGGTTGAAACTTGGTAAAACGATTCAGACTGTTGGTGATTTAAATTCAATAATTGCTAGTTTAGAACTAGCTACCTTAGGCGATGGTTTAGACGAAGTTGTTCGTGATACTTATATTTTCAAGGAATCTTTAACAGATAGACATTTGCTAATGAGAGAGTTGATTGCAGCACAACAGAACAGTAAGCTGAAACACGAAAATGCCAGGAAACTTCAAAATAAAAGAGATATAAACCCAATCAAAGTGAACGAGGCCATCAGATCATTAGAGGATGCAATCAAAGAAGAAGAAGAACTTACAAAGAGGTTAAAACGTATAACGAAAGAAATGCTAATAGAAAAGAACCAAATTATTGAAGAATACAGTCGGTTCATCAGCAGGAAATTCAAAGAATTCATCCTAACTAAAATTGAGTATGAGCGAAAGAAGCTAATGGTTTTAGAGAAATTTAGAGTTGATGTAAGAGCTGTGGATGCAAAAGGTGGATTATCCAGGCTTGGTCGAGAGAATTACCCAAAACATCAAGGAAGTGCACATTTATCATCACAAGGTCCAAATGGTGATAATTGGAATGGTGATCGTAAGAAATCACATTTTGGAAATGTTAACATCGAAGCCGTTGAGAAATTTCATGATAAAAAGAAAGACAACGTTAAATCGAATGATTTTGTTGATGGACATGAGGAAAATAAAGATGATATGCCTATTGATGCAAGAAATGCTGCCTCTCTTCTAGGTGTGTCCACATTCAATTGAAGTTTGATGATATATAGGAAACTATTTGTCAATACATTATCTGGGATTGAAAAATCATCATTGATTAGATTGGAGGGTTTGATTTAATAAAATCCAATCACGACCTCTGGACTTGGAGCTCGCAATCGAGATCAAAATAAAATTCATGTTGTTTAATTTCTAAAATTTTATCAGAATACAAACTACAAACAGGAAACAGACAATTCAAATAACTTAAGTGAACGAATTACGGAAAAAATATGGGATGAAATATTTCAATGGATATAGACAAAATTTATAATTCAAGTCTGTTGTTTATCTATGAGCTAATACTTCTACTATAAGAAAAAAAAAGAAATATAATAGTGCCAAAAGCGTAAGGATTTAGAATAAATATGAGAGTATGGTGAACCAATCTATGCAATGCAATTCACTCTATGTGAACGGTTAAATCTGCAAAATTTTAGCATAAACTTATTTACGAAGATGCGATTTTTTATGCTTTGAGCCAAAAGCTGATACTAACAGAAAACCAGCTTGAAGCTCGTAATTTCGCCCTAACTGTACATTTTTTAGTTCTTGAGGTTCATTATTAATGTATAATTAATTAATAGGTGATATAATATTGGCCTAATTTATGCAAAACTTTATTTGAATACACACTCTGTTTCTTGCTACATTTACAATATCCTACAGATGTTATAATAATTACTTTATATATTCGCAATAAACAACATTTGATGAGCTGTCGACGTTATAGATGTAAATTACTATAATACTTCGAAGCACAACTTATATAACAGCTGTTTTTTCTTCTTTCAACATAATTTCCAAATACCGAAAAAAAAAATTGATGGAGAACAGCGTACACCCTCAAATCTTACAATTCAATGTATGTTAGCTGTGAAAAAACCTTTGAATGGTTTCTGCAATTTATAATACACTCTTGAACAATAAGAGTTTTCATCTATCACGCAGAACTCATTCAAAGAAAACCTCGCACGTCCTGCGGCCTCCAGACTTCTATTATATCTGCCAAGGGTGTCCGGGTGTAGTCTGTGACTGTGGCCAAGATCCGGAAAATATCAGCTGACTCTGACTAACGGGACTCTTCCAACAGTTAGCCCTCTCAATTCTCAACATTCAAAGCTGATGGAAAAAAAAATTGAGGAAAAATTTCAATACTTACGGGTTCCAACAATCAAAAAGCTTTAAATTTTAAAATCTTCAAGGAATAGTCTGCACTTTCTTGCTTAAACGTGATTATCCATAACCAAAAATGAAATACTTAGCTGCTTATTTATTATTACAACAAGGTGGTATCGAAGCCCCATCAGCTGAACAAATCAAAAATGTTTTATCATCAGTCGGTGTTGAAGCTGAAGAATCAAAAATCTCAGCTTTATTATCATCATTAGAAGGTAAATCAATCCAAGATGTTATTGCTGAAGGTAACACCAAATTAGCTTCAGTCCCAACTGGTGGTGCTGCTGCTGCTTCATCAGGTGCTGCTGCTTCTACTGGTGCCACTGAAGCTGCTGCTGAAGAAGAAGTTGAAGAAGCTAAAGAAGAATCAGATGATGATATGGGTTTTGGTTTATTCGATTAGATTCATTAAACGTTTTTAATATGAGCAATACTAAATCTGTTTTCGAATTTACATTTAAATTTTTAATGCATAGAGAGTTTAGAGTGTTTAATTTACATTTCTAATCCTTGAAAAAAATTAAGTTCATCAAAATAAATTTCCATACACTTGTAAAAAAAATCTATTTATTGTGAAATTGTAGAATGTCTTTAAGTTCTTCTATATCCATATCAAGATATTGTTTGATCAACTTTCTCTTTTTTTTATCATGCGCGTCATTGATTAATTTATTTAATCTAACTTTCAATTTAGAAATCTCTGTATTTAGTTCATCATTCCTCTTTGATGGTATATTTCTTTCAATTGAAACATTCAATGGTTCTATCGAATTGAATTCATGTATTTTTTGACTAATTATCTGGTTGTATTTTTTTAGAGTATCTTGGTTCTTTTTGATTGATTTAATTCTGCTAATCTTCAATGTTAATGATTTTCTTAAATTGTTATATACATCTATTTCTCGATCATATGAATATTTTACCTCCGGAAGATCCTCTATTCTTTTGATCAGCTGCTCTAATGAGTAGTCTTTGACGTATTGTAATTTAATAAAGTTGAATTCAAAATCTTGGAATTTCTTCATAGTTTTTTTATTATTTGATTCTTTTTCCTCCCAAATCGTCATAACCTGTTCTACAATTTGACTAATTGATTGTTTAGAAAAATATCTTTGATACTGAGCATTTATAATATCATTTGTGTTTGCTATTATCTTATCAAAATCTTTATCTTTTAAAAGTTTAGAGCGATACTTTTTTCTGCCTGAGGTAATAGGCACTAATTGTGAATCATTATATTTTTGTATTATATTCAAAAGGCTGTCGGTTGTAGAAAACGGCTGTGCTAAAAGCCGTATTTGATGCTCAATGAAATTTTGCAGCGATTGATAATTATCCATATTTGATTTTGTTGAGATGACTTTGATTGAGTGGTATCTTTATGATATAACTTGAATTAGTCTTAATGTTGTGATTACATCTTTTCTTATAATGCTTTTTAACATCATTATTATATTATATTGGCCGGAACGAAATACATAATTATTATATTTCGATACAATATTTCGCGAAGTTTTTATCCAAGCTTAATTATATAGACAAAATTAGAATTCCAACTTCAAAACATCGTCTTGACTCTTGAGACAATATTGAGTTCTTCAGTCTTAAGTTCGTAGTTGGTATAGGTATTGGTAACTTAAAACGCTGATCCTGATTAGAATTATCCATAAGATATTTTTTTTTTTATTTGCACAAACACAAACTTTAGACATCAGCATTGTATGATGGGCATTGGTTACGCAGTACACTTAAGTGCTTTGGACTATGAGGAAAAGTGAAATTCGTTAGTGTAAAAGTTGGATTTACCAGTGGTTATTTGTGACTAATATTGAGTAGAAATCAATCTAGCCTCAAAAAGGGTAACGAATCGAGGACTCACGAGTGGCACGACCACGTCGCCTTGACTGATATTGCTTCTATTATCTATCGGCTATCAATAAGCATATAAAGTATAATTATTACTGAGAACAGATCTATGCATTTACATTAGATCGTATTTTAAAATTTAGATAGTTGTTACCATTTTACTGTGTACGGTGTCAGTTTCTAGGGAATTCACCGTACATTTAGCTATTTGACATCACTTAACGTACACAATCATTATAGATAAATAATCATTGAATGCCAAAGTTTGACACAAACGAGTTACAGTATACAGACTTGAGACCACGGTAAACCATTCAGTAATATTATCGATGTATTATGTTCTAACTTCTACCATCTACGTATATTGTAAAGCATGGTGGTAATCGCACAGTGAACTATGTATACAGTATCATGTATATAGTATTACAATATTGTATCAAATGTTGTGCAAATACACTACAACAAATAAGTCTTTCGTATAATTCTGAATGTTCGATGATTCGTCTATCTAAACAGAGACCGATACTGTATACAATACTGAGTATACTGTAAACATAATACTACATAATACTGTATACATAATACATTGCAATTTGCTACATCGTGAAAGGGTGGGATACAATATGCAGTAAACCTTTATGATCTTAAACAGATAAAATGAGCAGAGCTTTCACAACTAGTAAGAGCTTTTTACGATTCTTAAAATTTAGATTTAACCAAAATCAATAAATTGGGTTTTGTGGTAGATTGTAAATTCCTGACTCTTCACTATGTGTTTACATAGTTTATTTTTTACTTATTTGAGGAAAAATTCCGCAACGTTTTTGAAGAAAAAGCAGCTTGTGGTTATGGTGGAAATGCCTCTGACCGAATTCAAATAAACCGGGGCATAGCACGTGAGATCAGGAAATCGAAAGCGGCAAGACTCAGGACAAAATATGCGAATAATGTGACCCTACCAGAAAATAATTTTGAGGAATTTTCAATTTTCCACATGGGCCATGAATGCGCTGAATGCACATCAATTGGCTTCACTTCTAACTTCGAGCTTTGAACTGCTTCTCGGAGAATCACTACAATTCCCGGAGACCACGCACTTCGAAGTTCATAGCGCATATCTTGCATCAACATGCTGCAAGTCGTATATATTTTCGTTATTATTTTTGCGCAAGAATCGTAGCATCTGCCATCTAATATGTAATATATAATATTATACAGTGTGTACTATACACTGTATCACTCAATCCCATAGCTGGAAGAACCTTATAATGTGTATCAAACACTAACCAGTAAGACTTGAGTTCAAGAGCACGACGTACCTTGCCTTCATTGCTTCAAATGTTAAGGAAAATGAGCTAGTCGTATAATTTCCATTTAATGCGCCTGGCCTTGCAATTAAATTTTGCAAATTACAAATTACGTGATATTTAATATTATATATTAATTACGATAATTATATGTATAGTCAGCTTCAATATGATTGAAAAAAAATTGTAATTGATAAGATTATAAAGTTTTTTTTGTTTTATTTAAGCATAATTTGCAAAGGCCCTATCATGATTCAAATCAAGGTTGCAAATTGTTTTATATGTATGATGTATATTTGCAAATTGTTATTTCTTTTCTTTCTTTCATAGAGTCTACTGGACTGTTGTACATCCGTTTTTAATTCTGCAGTAAATGTAGACTGATATTCTTCAATGATTCATGCATGTAGTTGCACTTTAAACGTCTTTTAAACCGAATAAATATCTATATGTTGATATTTAGCTAATCTGACTGGCCTTTGAAAGATTTTTCAAGCTGACGTCGTAGCCTCCAAGGATCTATCTTGAAGATTAATCCTTGAGTAAGCTAGTTGGAACTTGGACTAAGAAGCTTTAGCTGTAATTGGAAACATCATTCGATGACTGCAATTTCTGGTGTTGGCAGATGATCATTGATTCTTCAGTTTTAGGAGAAAATTTTAATTGAGTTTCGTTGGTAAAGTGAAATTACTTCGTGCCAACAAATTAGTACTTTATCTACCTCATCAAACATGTCTCGCTTCAGTTATAGTATAAAGTCAAAAAAAAAAATAATCAATGAAATTCTAGAAACTATTCGTTAGTTTAGTTAGATGATTGCTATTGGCCTGATAGTAGTTTTCAATCAAAGCGAAAAATATGACTTAATTACCACTTTTTAAAAAATGAGCACACCTATATAACTAGACGTAAATAATAATATTATTAGTAACTAGTACTGATAATATGTATGAATATATAATATATATTTTTCACTGCTGGGCCACCTAATATTAAATATTAATTAATTATACAAGAATTATTAGTAATATTAACTAATATAAAACTATATTAAAACTTATTGTATATGTCAGAGATTAAAATGAACATCTTTCCACTCTAACTGCGACCGCCCTGAATATTGTAGACATAATTTGCTTCTTATGCTTACAATTTCCTAAGAAATTGCTTAAAATTCGAAAACAATAGATTAAACATATAACGTCTAATTAGCTATTGATTATAAAAACTTATTTATAAATTGTCCAAGATTCAATGTATATTAACTATGAGTAAAGAGAAAAGTATAGAAATGTGATCAGTTTCAGCTATAAAAACATGATAAATTATTGAAAGTTCATTAATTGAAGTAATTAGGAGATTATAACTCATTATTTAATGACATACAGAGAGCAGTTTATATGAATATTTGCTGGTACCTCAAAAGCGAAAAGGGACTAACTATAAGCTTACGGAGCTGGGAACCCTCCGACAAGTGCAAAATGGATAAGATATATTCTATATATTATATATATTATAATTTATTGTAGTAATATTTGAAGAAATAATAATTTCATGTCAAATATACACGTCAAAAAAACTTCCCCTTGGTGGATGAAAACCCAGCATTGTAAAACACTGAGACAATCAATTAAATCAATACTATAGATGAAAAATTCAAACTGATTAATTGCGAAGCACAGTCTCACTGCTTACTCTGAGTTTGGCATGGCTGCTCATTGAAACTTTCCTTGATAATGTAGCGATAAAAAAAAGCTTACTGCTCTCTGGTCACGACACCATTTACCCTGAGTTGTATGAGCTTAAGTGCTACACTAGATGATTCATATCACATGAGTATAATTAGCAACTAGCTTAGGTATTTTTTGACTTTCAAAGATTCTGAGAGGAGTATATTCAGATGTCGCACAAGCTAAAACAAATATGACACAATTACTATTTCATCATAAAATATGACTCCTTCCCCTGTTTTCTCTTCAACAATTATCTTCTTTATATAGTTCTTTTATACTATCGATCAATTTATACTTTTGTATATACCAAGTACTATCCGTATACTTGTAGCTAATAACTCCCTACCACATACCAATCTACTAGTGTTTACAATACCAAATTGGGTATGTAAATTTTCTTTTTTTGAATCGTATTCGGGAATATAGAACGCTTTCCGGAAAACAAACCCTGATTTCTGAAGATATTAGATCTGTCCAACATCAAAATTATGTCACATTTAGCTGAATTACTATATACAATATAGTTAATTCATATCACGTGAATTATCATAAGAGTCTAAATGACGAAGATATATTTAAATATTGCACAGCATGAAACAGATGTGATACAATTATCAATTCACTATTATATATAATTACTTTCCCTGTTTTTCCCTTTTACAATTATCTTCTTTATATACTACTTAATATACGATCGATCAACTTATTACAAACTACTCCTTGTATTATTACTTAATTGTATAATACTTATTGTCTGATTAACACTAATTAATCACAACTCATTTCAATACAGCTACTTGGGTATTGGTTCCAGCTGATACTTATGTAATCATGAAAGATTTTAACGAAATATTTCAATTTAAAAAAAATTCATTTTTTATTTTACACACATTGCTGCTTTTGTTATTTACGAAGTATGGTATAATACCTGATAGGACAGATATCCACATCACAGGGCGGGAACCTACGCCACAAGTTTCCGAAAAAAGCGAAATCGTAATGCATATTCGGGGAGCTTTTTTTAGCATTAAGCTCACTAAAGCTCGGGGGATTTTTTTTTTTTGTTGTTGTGTTGGTTCCTCCCTCCATTTATATAAGTCCCTTACGTTGTATGCTGATATTTATCAGGCAAGATTGAATTATGAAGCGATATCTTTCAAATTATTCTTGAACCATACCCTCTTATACATCTAATATTTCCATATTTTTGGTAAAGACTTGATTAATCATTGTATTAACCCGAAACATCTAAAGTCGATTAGAAATTGTCAGCATAAAACTATACACTATAACGGAAAATGGATCAACATTCATATCCGGTACCGAATCACTTAGTTACTAATGTTCCATCATCAATAAATAACAATGCACAAATTACAACAAATGCTCCGAATGCACAATTGCCTCCAATAACCAACAACAACGTCCTACCTCAGTTTTCCTCATCAGTCTTGAATAGCAGTTCATTATTGAATGATGAATCAACATCTATCTCTGAACTTCTCCCGGACGATATTGAATCAAATAAAGCTAGAAAAATCGAGTTCAAGAACTTGATAAAAGAGAAAGTGCTGAAACCATCTAAAACACCACAATTTGATTTCATAAGGCAACATCATAGTCATCTGGTGATTCGTGATTCTCATTATTTGCTTAAGGCCCCTACCAGTTTCATTACTTGTGCTTCTTGTCATAGGGGACGTGTGCTGAAAATATCGACCATCAAGGGGAATTCAACTGAAAGTATTCTTAATGAAATTTATTCATCTATTGTGAAAAATCCATGTAGCAAAAAGAAACAAACTTCAAAAGAACAGCAGTTGCAGCATGATAATAGTTTAGCCAATAATTCAAGCATTGATGAATCAAATTCAATATTATCCAATGACTCAAAAAGACTGAGACTATCTTATAATTTAGATAGCATTTTATCCCACAACAACAATAACAGTAATAGTGAGCATAACTCGCTAACTTCATTCACATTCCCTTTCCAACCAACTCAACCATTAAATAATGCTACAACAGGAAACACTGCAACATCCAGCATTAGCAACCCTTCAATTTCGTCAACAGGACCCATTTCAAGCTATCATGCTCACGGTTCACGTCAAGAGTCACTATCGAATATCATACCTACTTTCGATCAATTCTTTCATGATTGGGAAGATGTGGTAGAATTACCAACTTTCAGTGAAAAGGTCGTTGTCAAATCCTTAAATGCATCGTTCAATGTAACAAACTTTACATTGACGACTTTATTCAATTCTTTAACCACATTCCCTACTTCTTTAGATTTCTTTTTATCTTTAGCAATAGAAAATGAAATTGGGGATAATTTCTTCACGAAGGATACTTTAATTATTCCAATGCCGACCTATTCATGTACACTATTTCAAAAGGAAATCAACAAAGATATTTTGTCGAAGGATGAACATTTGAAGAAAGTAATTAATGACCGCATTGCAAAATTCGTCAATCAACAAGGACTAAATTTAGCTAATTTCAAGGTTGTGATTTTTTTCAATTTTTATCAAGAAGGAGTACCACAGAGACCACAAGAACATCAGGCTCACAAGTATGTTGGAAATGTGTATACTTTGCATGATTTCAATGTGAATTCTTCAGACTCTAGTTTAAACTATTTGATTTCCAGAGTATCATTCAATCATAACTATAGCGTAATTGATGAAAAGGAAGAGTGGCTGAAAACTGAGATCTTTAATGAACTAGTTGTAAGTCAATTACAAGAAGAAACACTTAAAAAGTTTCATGAATATTTGCTAGGGTCATTTGTCAATGTATCTGTTTTAGAAAGAGGACCTCTGATGAATTTCTTACCATACACTGTTGACAATAATTTCTTAGTGACATCTTCCAGCTCTATGTTTGTTGTTAATTTTTTATCTCTGAAAACTCTTAGGGTGTTATTAGGTGAAAATGGGCTGCACATGATAAGCTATTTAATTTCCGTTAAAGTTAATACCAAACACAATTTATACATTTTGAAGCTACTTTTAGAACGTTTACAGCAACAGAGGACAATCCAAACTCAGAGTCAGCTCATCAATCAATCCGCTCTGAGACCCACTTAATCCAAAAATTATACTTACACTTTTCGTTAGATCAATTTTGTTTTATGATTTGAAATATCCTGTATATAGACTAGTACTGAATCATGTACTATATTTCTTTGATCCGCAAAATTTGCATTGTGTTTTTGATCAAATTCATGTTCTTTTTGGTTTTTTGGTTTCCAAATAATGTTAAGTAAAAAACATCTAGATGATGATCCTTCGTTGATTTATAAAGCAACACTGCATGTTATAGATCAAATTTGCCTCATGTCACCCTTTTTTTAATTATAATTTAGATGCAGTTGCATAGCTTTTTTTTGATTTTTATCATCTGTGTGTTTGGTTCACATGTGTTTCGTTAATTATAGATATATTATTGTTTCTGTTGTATTTTGATTTACTTACCCATTAATCATGGTTTAGCTCGTTTTTCATTCATGATTCATGTGATATATATAAATATTAATTTGTAGATCACTTAATATATTATTCAAACATAAAACATTTAGCTACATAGAGGAAATTTTAAATTAAATATTAATATTCATATATTAAAATCTTACAAACAGATATGAATTATTCCTCTTATCTAATAAACTTGAGTCAGCATTTGAATTATGGAAAAGGTATTTGAATTATAACGCCTCAGAGGGCCGCACATATTAAATATTCAAAATGAAAGCTCAAAATTTTCTTCAAGTAAAGTTGATTAAGCAACAGTACAAGTGAACCATAAACCGTCAATAATAACATTGTCTTGATTTTCTGAGTTATCTTTTGGAGCGACTGATGAAGTGAGTGAAGGTTGCATTTTTGAAATATTGACAGTTGGTTATATTAATTTGTCTTGATAAAGACTATAAAAATGGTTCAAAATTACCATGGATTGAGAAGGAATCCTCTGATCCTTTTATAATTTTCAGCTTTGTTGCTTGTATGTTTCACTACAAACTAAACAAAATGATGATAAATGACAAGTTTTATGCCTATATGGGGTTTATGTATACAGTATTCCTGAGACTCATTTTGGACTTCCTATTCGGGATAGTACAATTGTAACTCGAAATGACTTGAAACATCGAAAAAAAAAACACATTCACCATGATCACTAGTTTTGACTTATAAATGCAATGATGCAAATCTGAAAAAAAATCTACAGCTTGTAAGTTTCAAGTGTAATACAGAAATTTAATTGCCATCTTTGGGGGGTTTCAAGGGCACAATCATGTTGCATGTTTTATGTACATGATCTTATTGTTAGCGATGGATTTGGCATAAAAAATGCCGATCGGTCATTTTGATTCTTACCGCCGCACCCTATAGCTGTAAGCTACAGCCTGTAAGGAATACTCAGAGAATTTAATAGCTCAGCTTATTTCCTATAAGTTTGGTAAGTTTCAATCTCTTTGTTTATTTCAAGATATATCATGATTTCATAGTACTATTATATTTGATCAAAGATTCTATATCACGCATTATAGAGCTAATGAAATGGTCTTAAAATCATCTGGGGCCTCACTTTGTCTTTAAAGACGAAAGGGCTTACGACTTCTATTCTTTTATTCTTTTAGATAATGTCATGAGTGGACTCTGTCCCACGAGCCCCAATATTTGACGGTTTAAATTATTTTAAGCTTAATTTAAAATTTGATATTTGAATCGGCCAATATACGACGTCTTTAAGTTTAGTCATGGTTCTAATGAATAATTTTTGGAATATATATTAATTTTACACAGCTCGAGCATAATTGTTATCTTCTTTTCCCACATCTGACAAACATTGTCAATATTGCTATATTGAATTGGAATTTTCTTGACAATGTCATGTATATAGGTCAATACGGTACCAGATTAATCAACAGCAAATTAATTGGAACTATTGTTAAAGATATTGAATATAATTAAGAAATAATATATATTAAAAATGATCATCTATCGACTTATTAAAAAAGGGTTTTGGGAAAGCTCTAGTCCTGCGAAATTAAAAAAGGAAATTGGGCCAAACGTGAAATTAATATTGTAATTAGAAAGTGGAAAAAAAACATTATCAGTAATTTTAAAAATTTGTGCAAAGAAGTGCATTATTCAATAAAGTATTCTAGATTGAAATCACAGCTATTTTTCAAAAAGAATATAGGTAATCATAAGCTCTAATATATTTTATAAAAAATTGAGAATTGTGTCATTGTTAATGAAATATTGTTAATGATATTAAAGCCCTACCAATAGTCAAAAATTCAGGCCACAGTACAAGTGAACCATAAACCGTCAATGATAACATTGTCTTGGTTTTCTGAGTTATCTTTTGGAGCGACTGATGAAGCGAATGAAGCTTGCATTTTTGGAATCTTTGTTAATTTGTTTATCGATTGTATGATGTATCAACTCTTATAAAAAACTTAGCACCATCTTTCTGTTGAATAAATAGAAATGTCCTTTCCTTTTATATTTTGATATACAGTATAACAAAACCCTTTATTCTATTGAAAAAGTCTTCTTAAAGTCTTTCAGTTCTTCAGAGCACTGAAGAATTTGTCTCAAAATCTTCAGAGTTTCCTAATCCGGACTATACAATAGGCCATCTTCGAAATATTGGAAAAATTCTTGAAGAAATAACGACCATAATGTTGCATGAATAAGGAAATTATATATTTGGATTATAAACATGAAACTGAGTTTCTTGGATTACGGTGTGATATAAGATATCCTTTGCTTCATACTTTCAAGTTTAAGTTTACAATCTCTCTTCAAAACTATTAGAGGGCACTTTGGCACAAAAGTTTTCAGCACTGCATTGTCGATCAATCAGGATTCAGGGGTATATTGTACTCTTTCATAAAAATCAATATGTGGTTATCACCGGTGAAAACTATCAAAATAGAATCAACACTGAAATAATTTCTTATTTAGCTCACGCTGTGTAGCTTGAAAAAATAAATTAAGGCTTATTTCGGTAAAGTATTATTGTTGATATCAAAAGTGGGCTCTGCAGCAGCCCGGGTTTGGACTTTAATATAAAAGAAAACAGACTATACGTCGTCAAACAATATTTAGCGACAGTTGTAGTGTGATTATAGATTAATTTTCGAATAGCCCGTTCTTCGCTAAAATGAATTTCGACACAATAATTTATCTTATTGAGGATATCACCCTTGATTCATAGTGAAATAGTTATAATAATTATAGCAAAATTTCACTAGTTAATACATCAACGTCTTATGTTGACCAATACCAATTCTTATATAGAGAGCATGTTTGGATAACAATATCCGGTGTTACTAGGTGTGAGATTTGTGTTAATGTTATTTTGGTCTTTCTCAAGTTCATTTATTGTCCAGAGTCTACCTGGTATAAATGACATTTTATTATAATAAAATTTATTTATAGGGTACATTTAAATCTAATTAGTCGTCTTAGTCTAATATACCTAAATATCTAATTCTTCTATTTCATGATTATCAATAAAGAATTCCACTTTCTTCAAATTCTTCTGGTTAGTTTTCTCAGCATCTTCTGTCCAGATTCCTTGGAATTTAAAGGCATCAAAAGGTCTAATTGTCTTTCTACCATCTTTCAAAACATATTTAGTGATAGTCACACTGGCTACTTGGTCATTATTCTTGACAAATTTGCTTAAAATAAATATCCACTTTTCATCCCATGCTGCTATCTTTGATTTGATTGAATATCTTTCAAATGGTTTAATCTCTTTCTTAAAGCTGGTCCAAATAGAGGCGACAGGAACGAATGGAAATTGACCTGATTTTGTCTCATATTCGGTAAAGAATCTTTGCAAATTTGAAGTCATTAGTTCAGAGCGAGCAATATCTAACTCTTCAACATAACATGAGTTTGATTTGTGTAAATAAAAATCGCATTCTAAAGGAGAGTTGTAAGAGTGCAATTCCTGAGTTTGGAAAACATTGTTGACGTTATATTTGAACTGAGGGAATAGTCTATACAAGTATAGATTTTTCAAGAATACCCAATATATACGAAAATAATAAGCACCTGGTAGAGACTTGTATGTTGAAATTGCAAAAACAAAGAACAAGTACTTGATTGTGTTTGAAAATGACATGTAAGATCTTAAACTCTGTTTGTTGCAGACTTGGTAATGGGTAATTTAATGAAGGGCGATATAACAGGTTAAATCTTAATGAGCTGCCTCATAAGCCCGATATTCTTTCTTTTATTTCGACTATTTCGGAAAGGGTCCTTTTATTCTTAATATTATTGTGTTCGCCGCGCAAGGAAGATCACAAAATCAAATTAAATATCATTTGCGTATAATAAATGTAAAATGCCTGCCGGTTAATAAGCTTTAATTGCTTAAACAGTATGGTTTGTACCGATCTTTCGATATAATTATAAAAATGTACACGTTCATAAATGAATTTTATATATATATATAGTTTATAAAATTGATATAGTTTCTAGAATTTATAGAGTTTATAGATTTTATAATATGTTGAGATCTATTTCTCCCCATGCAATTTTGGGGAGTCAATGAGGGCTTGAAATATTTAATCGGTTGGTTGAACACCTAAACCGTTGACATTTCTGAACATTCTAACACCATTAGTACCATCAACAAATTGACAATATCTGACAGATTTCCACAATGATACGAACATATTTTCTTCTGATTTTCTGTAATGTTTACCCATAACTTTTTTGATGGCTTCAGTAGCAGGTCTAGCATTATAGAATGGAATTCTCGAAACGTAATGATGTAAAACATGTGTTTCAATGATATCATGGAAACAAAATGGACCAATAAATGGTAATTCACGATCAATGGTTGCAGCAGCACCTCTAGCAAAGTTCCAAACAGCAGCGTCATAATGTGGCATGGTTGGATCAGTGTGTTGTAGGAAAGTAATGAAAACTAACCAGTGGTTAACCCACATATATGGAAAGAAGTAGTTGATGAAGAATGAAAAAGCACCGAATTTTTTATACCAGTTGTATAAAATGAAGGCTTGAATTGCGATACCAAGATCACTCAAAACAATAAACCAATATTCCCTTTTTTCAAATAATGGTGAAGATGGAACAAAATGGTTAACTTGAGATTTTGGGTATTCAGAAAATGGTTGACCAGTGACATTAGTGGTCAAATAAGCCCACCATCCACCAGCTTGTTGCAAGAATAAATTGTAGAGAGAAACGATAGGAGTTTCTTCAGCAATGTCTTCTAATTTCTCAACAAAATTTGAGGATTTGAATTTTTCTTTAGTTGGTGGAACAAAAACAGTATCTCTAGTTAAATGACCTGTAGCTTTGTGATGTTTACCATGGGAATATTTCCATGAAAAGAATGGGACTAATAAAAATGAGTGTAAAACCCAACCAACTGAGTCATTCACCCAACCATAATCACTAAAAGCTTGATGACCACATTCATGAGCTAAAACCCAAATACCTGTACCAAATAAACCTTGAATGGCAACGTAAGTGAACCAAGCAGCAAAATTTAAAATAGGATTTTGAATCAGAGGGATATATTTGTTAGCTAGGTACATGTTTGTAGCAAGTAAAGCAATATCTCTGAAAACGTAGTAGAATGAGGTTGTCAATCTTCTTTCGTAGCATTCTTTAGGAATAGCTTGTAAAATTTCTTTGATTGAATAATCTGGCACTTCAAATTCTTGACCTAAAGTATCGATGGCAGTTAATCCTTTAGCGACATTGTCTCCATTGTCAAAGTTTTCCGAACCGTTTCCTCTTGATTTCAGGTTACTGGTGTTATCAGCACTTCCAGTAGTGAATGTAGTAGACATTTCGTATACTTATGAACTGAACTGTTAATATGAGTTGAAGAAAAGTCCTTTTAAAAAAAAAATTAAAATCTGTTGAATATTTTGGGGGAGATTTGTTGTGTTTTTGAAGATATTTTTTTTCTTCTTTTTAAATGCCTTCGCACTCACAAAAATTTAATGTATATATTCGTAATTTTTTGGGAAACAGCCCAGATATATTGAATTATAATGAGCACGACGTACAAAAAAGAAATTATTCAAGATTCATCATGAAAGGGGGATTTACACTAGACATCGACATAAGATAGAAATATTCATTACGTCAAAGAATCTACATACATGTAATTTCAAATATTGTATACCTTATAATAAAGCGGATTAATATATTAGACTCATATAAGTCCAGAATACAGATCCATTTCAACAAAGTTGAGGGTTTTTGATACTCTCCAGTTTTGTTAATATTAGATATTACAAATGTACCCCAATGTTCCCATTGGCAAATAAGAGAATGTCTTTGAAGGTGCGGAACTTTGAAGTAGAATCATAAGATCATAGAAGAATACTAGAGTTGTACGTACCACTATAATTTTCATTTAAAACGTTTCTAATCAAAGCTTGTATAATTCATGTAATTTTTTTTTTTTTGTTTAACCTTATAAGCTGAGCGGCCAAATTAGAAGGAGACCGAAAATAGAAGTCAAACCGTTGGAATTTGGGGAGCCACCAATTAAGATTTATCAACGCTGTATAATTAATTTAATTGAATAATTATTATAAGCTCTTTTTTTTTCTTTGTCCTCTGGTTTTCTAATTTGGCTATTTCTTTTTTTTTTTTTCTTTTTTTTTAAGTGAAGGTTTTCTTTGACACATGGTGCCAAAAAAAAAAAAAAAAAAAAAAAAAGGAACAAGGGTTCAACCAATTTCAGTTAAAAGGAATTAATTTGGTATAGTTGAATCCATAATTGAAACAACGTATAGTATTTTATTGAGAATCTGATTGTTGATATTTCTGACATTATTAGACAATTATGCTTACAAATTAGTCATGAAACTTATTCATTTTTTATTCCTTTGGAAATAATCGTATGCGCCAATAAAATTGCATCTATTCGAACCTGTTTAAATTTCAACGAGTAAATAACCAGTTAATTATCATTATTATTATAATTATTGTATATTTGTTATATATTGAGTACTTTGAGAATATGTTGGGCAACACAGGGCACCTAAACTCTGCAGTTTTAAACAGTTAATGTCAATTTTTGTTGCAAATTCAAAAAATTGTTGAGAAACCCACTGATTGCGCGAAAATTGCTTTATTCGGTATTCAAGATCCGATTTCGATTTGGCCAAACCGTAAGAGCTATTTTGGATTTTAAAAATTTCTGAACAAACCTCTAGTTCGAGTTTCACGGGGGATATTTATCAGTTTTTCTGATTTTTTGAATCCGCGCTAGTTCAAAATTTAGACAGCAATACCAACTTCGCGGTTTTGGTTTGTGCTTAATTTATTATAGCGCGCTCCAGGCGTAATATCTTTCCATTTTGGGAGTAGCGGTGCTCATTGCTTACAAGCCGGTATCGCAGTCATTTTCGAGGTAGAGTGCAGTAGTTATTATATTCTGATATGAATTATGATCAATTTATTTTAGTTGATAGGAAGAATGGATTACAGCCATGATCTGAAAAAATGAAAAAAAAAAAAAGAACTAAAATAATTCTCCATACTTTCAGTACACCTATAGAGTTTTCAATTGTTATAACCAAAAGACAAAATGACACAGACTCAAAAGTTAGAAAAGAAACCAGTTTCATTCTCAAACATTTTGTTAGGTGCCGGTTTGAATTTAGCTGAAGTGACCACTTTAGGTCAACCATTAGAAGTCATCAAGACCACAATGGCAGCTAATAGACAATTATCTCTACTACAAAGTGCTCAACATGTCTGGTCTCGTGGTGGTGTCTTAGGTTTCTATCAAGGTTTGATCCCTTGGGCCTGGATTGAAGCTTCAACTAAAGGTGCAGTATTATTATTTGTTTCATCTGAAGCTGAATATCATTTTAAAACTTTTGGTGCATCAAACTTCGGAGCTGGTATCGGTGGTGGTGTTGCTGGTGGTGTTGCTCAAGCTTATTTGACCATGGGCTTCTGTACTTGTATGAAAACTGTTGAAATTACTAGATCAAAACAAGCTGCTACTGGTACTGCTCAACAAACTTCATTCCAAGTTTTTAGAGAAATTTATGCTAAAGAAGGTATTAGAGGTATTAACAAAGGTGTTAATGCTGTTGCAATTAGACAAATGACTAATTGGGGCTCAAGATTTGGTCTTTCAAGATTAGCTGAAGATTTAATTAAAAAAGTTAAAAACAAAAGACCAGAAGATAAATTATCAAGTTTAGAAAAAATTGTTGCCTCAGCCATTGGTGGTGGTCTTTCAGCTTGGAATCAACCTATTGAAGTCATTAGAGTTGAAATGCAAAGTAAAACTGCTGATCCAAACAGACCAAAGAATTTGAGCGTTGTTGGTGCTTTCAAATATATCTATAGTCAAAATGGTATCAAAGGTCTTTACAGAGGTGTCGCTCCAAGAGTTGGTTTAGGTATCTGGCAAACTATTTTCATGGTTGGTTTTGGTGATATGGCTAGAGAATTGGTTGGAAAATTAACTGGTGATAAACCAGCTGGTAAACATTAATCTATTTGCATATTTATTAAAATGGGGAGAAATTAAAAATGAAAAAAAAAAATGAAAACAATGAAAAACCAAAACAAATGAAAATTGTCATCTATTTAGGGCAAATGCTCTATCCATCAAGTAAAAAGCGCTCTGTTGAAAGGATTTTTTTTTCACGTTATAATCAATAATTAATATTTAGTTCATTAATAGATGTTTTATATTTAACAATATTTAATATTAATTTATATTCAAGAATTTATAAGTGTAAATTCTATTATAATACAATTACAAGATTCTAAATATTACAAAATAATATAAGGTGTTAATTAACTAACTAAAATAAATAAATAAATAAATAAATCTCTATATTTCTATAATATATTCTTAAGAATTATCGACCAGTTGAGCAAATTGTGTTATTATTAATTTATAATTATCTATAATGTGATCTATTGTTATCACTATTTTTTTCTCATACCCCATTTATCATAGCAGTACAAACCAATTAAGGTTAGGCCCAATCCTATACCTTGATTGAAAGTAACATTTTCTCTTTCCCAAACCATAGCCATGGCAATAACAACAATTCTCTTCATAATGTTAGCAATTGAGTAATTTACAGTTGAAATAGAACCAATTAAATGGAAAGCTAACATAGCTTGAATGAAATGTGTGACTCCATGTAAAAATAATAAAGAAATTATGGTAAAATCCAATTCGAATAAAGTTGTTTGTGGATTAGTGAATTCACTGATAATATATACTGGGAGTGTTAAAATGAAACCAATGATTGAACAGTACAAAAGAATTGAGATTTTATCAAATTTTTGTTCTTCCTTAGTTGATTCTTGCTTTTGAGTAGGTAGTGATTTTGGAGTAATGGTGAGTATTTTTTTAGCAAAAATGTTTTGACTAACAAATATAATCATCGATATAAATGCATAAATTACTCCAAGATTGAAATTCTCCACAGATTTGGAAACTTTATGGTTTGAAAAACATGTCATCATAACCCCGGCTATCAATGGGATCAAAGTTAAATAGGTGATGATTGGATAATTAATGCTGAAAATAATCTTGTATGTCAAAACCGTAGTCAATGGAGAAAGTGCCTTGATTGAATGTACTATACTGACAGGTATAATTGAAGTTGCCTTGTGAGAAGTGATATGACCAATAAATTGAAAAATACCCATAGGTAATGTTGTCAAAACTAGCGCTTTAGTTGGTTTAATCAGATCATATGTCGATTGTGATTTTCCAAAGTTGGGAACTGTACCATTAGGGAAACATACTTCAAGTTTTGGAGAATTATTGACTAGCGAGATTGTGATTAAGCAGATCAATGAAGCAATGAAAAATTGGCATTCTGTTAAAGTGATTGGATATGGATATTGTTTTAGAATCTCTTTGGAAATATTGGAACTGACTGCTGATGTAAAATACCATATAAAACATGCTAATATTATTTTAATATCTAAGGGCGGAATAAAATTGTATAATCTTGCTGATAACGTGTTTCTGCCAGATAACGTGAAATGTCTTTCATAGTCCTCAGCAGTAAGATCTAATGATGATTTAGAAGGTTTGAACAATTTTGGTCTAAATGATTGCTTTGCATTATCATATTCATCATTTGAATTTAATTTGAGAATGTTGGATAAATTATTGGAAATATTGAAAGATTTAGAATCTTGTCTTTGTGGTGTATTGATTTGAACTGTTATCATCCCGGACGAGTTTTGATAATATGACTTGTAGCTGAAGTGACTTGTAAATTAATGGTGATAAAAATAAGGATAATAGAATGCTAGAGTAGGTAGTAATATAACTTAAAAAATTCGTCAATTACTTGGTTTTGTTGATAGTGGTTTAACGAATAAATATTCAAGAAGGAAATGAATAAAAAGATATAGGTAATGGAAAATGGATATAGCGAGTGGATTGTTTAATAGAAATTGATACTTTTCTTTGAATTCTTTTCAAAATATCTTGTGATAATTATTGCTAAAGATGATAATCGGTTTTGAAAGATCGACTAGTAGATGTACATTATTTTGAACTATGGTGGAATGATCTACGTCCTTTTAATTTATGGGTTTTAATTTATGGGTTTTTTTTTGGCTACTCCTTAAAATCTGAGATGCTAGAATCTAGATTTCTGATAGTGGGCAGAATTCAACCAGCTTGGGCATAAGAAAATAACATTTATTATATACATAGTACAATATCATTCAATGGTTCTCTGGGCCAAAGACCTAGGTAGTGGGAACTAGCCTTGTAGTAGAGGGTTACCTGGGGGCCTAGGTTTGAAATCCTCCGCTCCCCCTCTCCTACAATCTGCAGTAGCTATAAATTCCTGCCAGTAAATTTTTTCGCTCTTTTCTTTTTTCTTCTTTAGAGACCCTTGTACCTTGCACATGTAATTTTCCGATTGGGGCTGCAGTATTATTACGTTTTATTTTCCATATCAGGACACCAAGCCAACCTTTCAATTTTCAACCATTAAACTTTTGAATTGATTTAACTAAGAAGTTCACAGTGTACACAGTGCACTGTGCAGCTTTAGCGTCTTGACTCTTGGGCCATACTTACTACCCTTGTCGGAACAGTGCATTTCCATTTAGGCATTAATTCCAAGTTCCAACAGACTAAACTTGACTCCAGTTTGTTCAGACTAGGTTTTCAGCGTGTTACCGCACACTTTCATGACTGATACTAGTACATACTATATACTACATACTACACAGTTGCACACATTGCGCGGTGCGCAATACGGTTTTTTTGCCAATGATAACGGGTAAATAATGAAAAACTAAATGTCTAAGATCCTTCTATCAGTCCGCGAACTTGCTGTAGTATTGTTTTATTCAATCTTACTTCAGCTGGGAATTAACATACGAACTTTTATTACACTAGTTCGATAAAGAAGATAGTTAGTTTTCCGATCAAAAAGAGCTGGATTGTTCCAATTACATTTATATACTCATACCACAGATCAATTGGAAAAATGTCAACATTGTCCACAGGTTTTAGCAACGTCCCCATATCAAGGTATCTCACATACCTCACGGTATTGATTCCATTGATAGCGTCATTGACATCGTTCAAATATATCTTTTACCTAAGTTATTCCCCATTCATTGACGAATTTGGTCAATATTGGAGACTCCTAACTTCACAATTAGGATTTATCAATGAGAGTGAAGTACTGATATCAGTGATACTTCTTTATCAATTCAGAGCATTGGAAAGACTTTATTCCTCTCATAAATATCTATCAATATTAATTGTGCTGTTTTTATACAATCTACTTTTCGTCTCAATTATTATGGTTCTAAATGTATGTATACCAGGGGTATCATGGGTTCTTGGAACTTTTCCTTCAGGGCCATTTGGATTGATTGTATCATTGTTTGTGATTTATAAGAATTTCATCCCAGTTACATATAATTTTGAAATCTATTCAAACAAAACCACCAAAATAATATTGAATGATCAATTTGTGATTTATCTATTGATATTCCATTTATGCGCTTCTCAAGGTTGGAGTAGTATTCGGAATGGAATCTATGGTCATACCATTGGATGGCTGGTATTCAATGATATACTTCCAGGAAGAAATTGGAGAGTACCATTGTACAGGTACCTCAATAGAAAAATTGATCCAAACTCATTCAATAATGAAGTTCACACCCCTAGTTTCGAGAATCCTGAAAGCACAGGAGATGCAAACTTTGAAGCGGATGATGATGATGATCCTGCTGAAACTAGACCGTTGGCAAGGCAATTTTTGGATACTTTTAGAGGGTAAGGTTAATTCCACAAAAAACAATACAAAATATGAAAGATAGCAGTCTAAAGCATCATTATTTAATTAATTCCGTAAATTGAGTGTTTTACTTTCTCTACATTGTTGTTCTTTTTACTCCCCTGTTTTCATTAAAAAAATATGCGTTATATTGATAGTTCCGATTCAAAACCTTTTCCTTAGTCACTATTACTAGAATTTATCTTCAAGTTCTTTGTTTGCTCAGTTAATCTCTCCTTTTTTCTCTTTTCAACATCCCAGTTATATAATCGAGCCGTATTAACTTCCATAGTAGTTATATTTTCCCTCAAAAATTCACAATCTTCTTTGCTTATTTTCAAATTTTCTTTTGCTGTGGTCAACTTAGTTGACAGTAGTTCAATGGCTTCCTCGATTGGATATTCAAGCATTATGTCAGCCCCTAACCACAGTAAGACATTTTCCGTTTTAGGAGGTAGTTCTGCAGTGGTGAATAAAGTATCGTTTAACTCGTAATTAATCTCAATTGGATCAGAATCTACCTCATCGTTCTGTTCTTTTAAATATTTACATGTGGTCAAACTTTCTTGAATTTCTGGAATTTTCTTCTCAAAATTTAAAATACTGTTCTTTTTGCTTTGCTCCATGAATTTATACTGCTGCAATCGCTCTTGCAAAAACATCATTACATTATCAAAGTCAGTATCTTGTTTAATGAAATCAGTGATTTTTTCAATAAAGGGTGCTTGAGGAATACCTCTTGGGTTTTTAACGGTGCTATATCATTGAGTAGTTAGTAGGAATTGTCTATAGTCCATTAAAGATCGTCACATACGGATTAATTAGCTTTTCCATACTTTCCCTTTTGTAGCAGTATATCTATTATGACTTTCTCTAGACACGATTAAGTTCTTCAATCGTCAATACATTATGATTCCCACCATGATTTCACATATTATGATCAATACTAGTCTCAATCTCGGGCAAAATGAAGGGCTACATAACCAATTTTATTATCAAAAACCCTGCTTGCGATCACGTTCTTAAGTTGAGTAGTATAAAAGCCCTAATTTTCAAAATTGATCATCCAAACACCATACTGATTTGTTGATTTTTTTTCCAGGCATCAAAAAAACACAGATGAAAATTTTAGATTCCTAGAACTCCTCATCACTTAGAGTATTTTAAACTGTATCCAAGGATCAAGAAATTCAATAAGTCAAAATGGGTAGAGATCATCACACTAAACAACATGCTAGATCTGGTCACAGAGAAGCTCCAAAATCAGACAACGTCTACTTAAAATTATTAGTCAAATTATACTCTTTCTTAGCTCGTATGTATTCTAAAAATTCAAACTTAATGTCAGATGCAATATTGGATTACAATTCAACTGAAAATAATAAACTCATTTTTAAATTATAAGGAACATTTTCAAGTGTTAAAGAGACGTCATACATTTTTGTGTGTTTCCTCGAACTAAGTTTTCTTTTCAGGATAAAATTTCATGTGGAAAAAACATATGTGGTGAGGGCCAAAAATTCCTAATTGGAATTAGGGTGATTCAAATAATTACACTTTCAGTGAACATACTGATAATATAGTGAATTTTTATTCTTTTTGCTTTGCCTCATCTGATACTCTTCAATGAAAATTTTCCTGCAAGAGAAAAACTTTTGATAAAACTAATCATTTTTCTGCGAGTGCAATCGATATTGTGCGACATTAGAGCAGAAAATTCCACTTACTAACATTCTATTCTAGGTCGTACTGATGCTCCATTCAACAAAGTTATTTTGAAATCATTATTCTTATCAAAAATCAACAGACCACCAGTTTCAGTCTCAAGAATTGCTAAAGCTTTAGGTCAAAAAGGTGCTTCAGAAAAGACCATTGTTGTTACCGGTACCGTTACTGATGACAACAGAATCTTATCTTTCCCAAAAGCTACTATCGCTGCTTTAAGATTCACTGCTGGTGCCAAAGCTAAAATCTTAAAAGCTGGTGGTGAAGCTATCACTTTAGATCAATTAGCTGTCAGAGCTCCAAAAGGTCAAAACACCTTAATTGTTAGAGGTCCAAGAAACTCAAGAGAAGCTGTCAGACACTTCGGTTTCGGTCCACACAAAAACAAAGCTCCAAGAATCCTATCAAAAGGTAGAAAATTCGAAAGAGCCAGAGGTAAAAGAAGATCAAGAGGTTTCAAAGTCTAAGCAATTAAACTTTGATAATCTTGATGGACTTTATGATTGGTGTATACTAGTATGTTCAGTAATGTGTAATTTGAAAATGAGTTATATATTTTATGTTATGTTCCAATCATACTTTTTCATTATTATTTTTGAATGTAAAGTGGCGCGTGTGAGTAGTTCATCTGATTATTTAATTCTAGGTTATCTATTGGTTATCAGTCACTGGTGTTACTGTTGTTTAGAGTTGTTTAAACAACTACGCCTGTGATGACAATGAATGTAGGTCCTGGTGTAAGAAATCCTTAATCAATATCAGTCACATATTATCTTAAAAATGTGCAAGTTGCAACTTATATTCAGGAACTTCAGCTGCGTAAATACTACCTGCCCTACCGTTTTACATATGTATGAAAATATAGATAAATTATACTTATAAGTTATTATAAGTGTTCTAATAGTCGTACTTGTTTTTGTTTTATTTCATCAATAATTGTACTTGCTGATCCGCAAAAGGTTTCTCGACAATTTCACAAGAGCTGTTTCTTTTCCCTTTTCCTTCCCAGATATCTTTCGCTACATAGCACATGGCTCATGTTATGAGAAGATTCGTATAATAATAGAACCTGTTTTTTGTTTTTACTGTTCTTCCTGTCTGAAAGAATATCAACGTGGGGTATGAGGTATTAGCCCTTTGACTCATCACATGATGTTGTTTCGCAGCCCTTGAACAAAGTCCCATTTTCTTCAAATCCGTACACCTACATTAAAACTTGCTCAGTACTCGGTTAATTACATCCACACATCTCAATCCTTCATCAAGCCAGATTTTTTTAAATGGGCCAAGCGCCGCGAATTCATTTTAGATACACTTTCCAAAGCGCGCCATTTGCTGTATTTGGTCTCAATACCTGAAAGAGCGAACTCTCACCAAACAATTTTTTTGAAATATCAAAAACGAAAAGTCTACAAAACTTAGACATACATACAGTTAAATAAAACATTAATTTAATAGAATCAATATCACACATCAAAATGCCAGGTGTTTCTGTTAAGTATGTGAAACTATGGAAACATTTTAGAAGAGATTGCAAAGATTATGAAGATAGTTTGAATACTTCATGTTATTGTGTAGTGGTTTTAGAGAGAAAAATTCACCAAATCTTCAGAATAGATATATCAAAACAAATGAACTAAACTTCGGTATGTTCGAGTATTTCGTGATTGATTTTTTAATAATCTCTATGTCTATCAATCCTACAATTATTGATTAATTCTCTTCAAAGAATTAAAATAGAATCAGTCTGATTTCACAGTGTATCATCGGAAGGGAAAATTCATTCAAAAGATTATGACGAGCCAATACCATCAGTCCTTTATAAAACACTAATGTTTAAAATCTTAAATATCAAATTTTATCTTCTAATCATATCAATTCTCCAAAAGTTTTTTAATGAATTATGTTACTAACTTATTTTTCCACAGAGACGTTCCAGCTCAAGATTTCATCAACGCTTACGCTCAATTCTTACAAAGACAAGGTAAATTGGAAGTTCCAGGTTACGTTGATTTAGTCAAAACCTCAGCCGGTAATGAATTACCACCACAAGAAGCTGAAACTTGGTTCTACAAACGTGCTGCCTCAGCTGCCCGTCACATTTACTTAAGAAAACACGTTGGTGTTGGTAAATTAAACAAATTATACGGTGGTGCTATCAACAGAGGTGGTAGACCATCAAAACACGCTGATGCTTCTGGTTCAGTTAACAGAAGAGTTTTACAAGCTTTAGAAAAAATTGGTGTTTTAGAAATTGCTCCAAAAGGTGGTAGAAGAATCTCAGACAACGGTCAAAGAGATTTAGATCGTATTGCTGCTCAAACTTTAGAAGATGACGAATAAATCTTTTAAATCAAAATCATTAATACATATCAATCAATAATTTATAAAAAAAAAAAGCAAAAAAAAAATGTACAAATAATTTTCTTATGTTTTTGAATTTTATTTCAGTAATGAGACTCTCTATTTCGAATAATCTCTGGTCACTTATTTGGAATGTACCTGATTCGATTATGGTTCAATAAAGATATATTGCGTTACTAAACCTCTAAGTTCTTCAGACCTATGAGAGAAAAGAGAAACAATTAAATTTTGTAAAAAAGATAGCTTTGGTGTAAAATTTGAATTTATCATATACTCCTCGAATTTATGTAGAGCTTGTATCATCGGAATTTGTATTGACTTTCATCATTTTCATCTCATTGAGTCCAAGGTAGATGTACACTACAATTTTTCAGAATTCAGATTTCATCTATACAGGGTTAGTTTTCGATTTTCAGATATTATTGAGAAAATAATTAAGTGTTATTATCAATGAATATAGTGTTGATTTATCATGGCCGTATATATTCACTATATAGTCTGAAGTCAATATTATGTTAGTGCTGTCACTTCTCGGATAAATATTAAGTTATTTAATCATTTTCTCTACATACCTCATTCATATTGATGATATATAACACTCTTATGCAAATCGTATTCGAACCAGAAATATTATTGGCTATTTGAGCTAGAGGTAAATATATAAAAAATGTAGATAGTTGCAACTTGCCACGTATAAATTCCAGTAGATGAATCTTTATAACATGAAAAACATTAAATCTGTATTATTAAGCGATTTTTTATATTGTATCTCCTGCTAAATACTTCATATTCATCAGGGTTTTGATGATTTGATTCATTTTTGTCTTCCCTATTATATAAACCATAAATGTTGACTTTTGATTTTGATATTTAAACATCCGAGGCACATGGCGCTTACTTTCCGCGGGATCATATAAGAAAGATGATTAAACTATACTACCAACATTACGCGAAAGTTCAATTCTCGAGCAGCCAAAAAAAAAGTGAGATAAAAATTTTAGATGAACTGAGGAGTAGAATACCCTGGAAACACTATCAAAGTTTCAAAAGCTCAACTTGGCTTATAATTCATATTTACAATTAAAGCAGAAAATCGCAGTATACCCCATCTGTATACTTATTTCATTTTGATGAATTTTCATTCCGATTTTATTTCAATTTTAAAAGTAAAACCAGACTTCACAGTTGGAGCTGTTTCACCATATATGCCATACTGCAGTGCTCTATAAATCACTGATAGAAAACTATACTCATTTGAAAGGAGTTGATAAGAAATTATATAAAGGTTAAAATAACATATATTGTTATCTATATATCATATATCTAATCACAATGTCTGATCACGACTCAACACATTCAGCAGAACATGCTCGTCATCATGCTAATGTGATTGAGCGCACAAATTCTCATAATTCTCATGCTTCAATGGAGACTGAAGCTCTTTTTGATGATCATCGTCTTCAAGCTGATAGTTTACCGATTAGACATAATTCTGTTTTGGGTAGATTACCACCACCGGCTATTTCAAGCAGCGTTCTAAATGATTCTGATGAGTGTGCTATTCAAGAATATTCAACTTCACCATCCAATCATCCTTCTACTCGTGGAACTGCTATTAGATCAACTGCCATTGGTATATCGCCAACTGAGAAAATTGCCCCTTCAAGCCAACAGCACAACAAAAGAGGTCGTTCAAGATCATTTACCGAACAACTAAAAAATTTTGTCAAGAAAGATGAGAGAGATGACCAACCTTCAAATGGGTTTTTATTGAACACACAAAGAAAAAGTTCCAAAGGAAATGCAGATAATTCACCTGTTATTCATCCATTGAACAAAACAATCTCCAGATCATCACACAACCAAAGAAATATTGATTTGGACACAGAAATGATTGACTTTGAGCGTCGTCGTCGTTTAACCCGTGCTTCATTAAATGACTCAGACGCTGATTCACATCGTTCGAGAGATTCTCAAGAAACTGAGGAAGATGTCTGCTTTCCTATGGTTCCCGAACATGTCAAAATAAATGGCATTGACTTTGACGAAATTGAAGAGTTTGTTGAAGAATCAAGAGTTGAGGCTGCTGCTTTAAAAAAGGAACGTGACTTGAACAATAATTCGAGCTCAGATATATCCACCGCAGCTGCTAGATACATTCCGAAACCATATCACTATGATTCAGATAAAGACGATAACCCAGGCGTCTCCTTCGGTTCAAATAAAGTTGAAGGCGAAGATATCCCGCCGGATAGATTCAGTTTTTTTTCAAGTGAAGTCGAGGAAACGATTCACGGCCCAGACATCCAATCATTGTTAAAACCAAATGAAACCATAAGAGAATTGTTCAAAAATGGTGAATCAACATGGTGGTTGGACTGTATTTGCCCAACAGACACTGAGATGAAGGTTCTGGCAAAAGCTTTTGGTATTCATCCTTTAACTGCAGAAGATATTCGTATGCAGGAAACCCGTGAAAAAGTCGAGTTATTTAGATCATATTATTTTGTCTGTTTTCATACTTTTGAAGCAGATAAAGAATCTGAAGATTTTCTTGAGCCAATAAATGTTTATATTGTTGTTTTCAGACATGGTGTCTTGACTTTTCATTTTGGTCCGATTTCCCACGCTGCTAATGTTAGAAGACGTGTGAGGCAGTTACGTGATTATGTTGATGTTAGTGCTGATTGGTTATGTTATGCATTAATTGATGATATTACAGATAGTTTTGCGCCTGTTATTCATGCTATTGAATATGAAGCCGATGCCATTGAAGATCAAGTCTTCTTGATGAGGGAAATGGATTTTAGTCATATGTTACAAAAGATCGGTGAATCCAGAAGAAAAGTAATGACATTAATGAGACTATTATCTGGCAAAGCTGATGTTATCAAAATGTTTGCCAAAAGGTGTCAAGATGAAGTTCAAGGAATTGGTCCAGCTTTGACTTCAAATGTTAATTTAGCCAATCTATCGACTTCGTATAATTCACAACCGCTTACAGGAAATCCTTCATTACATCAAAATCAACATAATCCAAATCAACAGCATTTTCAAAACCAACAACATCAAAAGCAAGCTCAGCCAAGAGCTGATATTGCCCTATATCTAGGTGATATTCAAGATCATGTTGTTACTATGTATCAAAATTTATTATCATATGAAAAAATTTTCTCCAGATCACATTCTAACTATTTGGCTCAATTACAAGTTGAATCATTCAATTCAAATAACAAAGTCACTGAAATGTTATCAAAAGTTACATTAATTGGTACAATTTTAGTTCCCTTAAATTTGATTACTGGTTTGTTTGGTATGAATGTTCGAGTCCCGGGAGAACAAAATTCTACTTTGGGGCCTTTTTTTGGTATCTTAGGTGTTGTAATATTGTTGGTTGTAATTTTTTCTGTTGCTGCTAATTGGTGGTTGACTAGAAAAGCTAGAGAACAAGAAGAAGAATCTGCTAGACGTTCAATCTTGGACTTTAGAAGAAATAAAGCGAGAGGAATTGCTTCTGATCGTGTGAGAGAAACTCGATCAGTTATAAGTGTCCCAAGTCGTCTTAATCGTTATGATTAGAAGGTTTTTTTTTATGACAGAATTTGTTTATTAATGCTATGTATTGTTTTTGAAGGGTAAATTATTTCAAGTATTTAAAAAGAAAACCAAAAAAAAAAACAAAAAAAATAGTAGGGTAGCACGGTTACTATAAATTTATACATATTTTTATTTTTTTTTTCTTGGAACAAAAACTGGTATACTGAATCATAATAATTTCGAATTATATTAAATTAACAAAATATAATCTATTCTTTATTAAGTTTTCTCTTTCTAGTTTTGGTTAAAGATGGATCAATGGTGGAAACTCTATTAACCGGGATTATGATTTCATTTTCTTTTTCAAATTCAGGACCATTTTCATTTTTAAAAACTTTTTTCCTCCAATCTTTCAATTGTTTCTTTTTAGCATATTTTCTTCTATCTTTAACTCTTTGTTCTTTAGGTCTATATGGAGCGAATTTTTTCAATCCAATAAATTCATTTAATTCAGCATCATCAGCAATCAAAATTTCTCTAGTTGTTAATCCAAATGATTCTGGTGAAACTTCTCTATATTTAAAAGTTTCCTTTTTTTCTTTAGAACGACCACGATTTTGTTCTTGTTTATGATCTTTTTGATTGTGATGATCTTGTTCTTCTTCAATTGAATCTATGATTTTTAATTTATTCGATTCAATTGCCTTTTCGGCTAATTCTTTAATCGATTTTTTTTCCTTTTTAACTGATTTTTTTTGCTTCAATTCCTCCTTTTTAGATTTTTTCTTTGGTGGTTCATCTTCAAACTTTTCTTCTTTATCTTGTTGATTTACATCATAATCATTGTTATCATTATAATCTTTTTCTTCTTCTTCTTCTTCTTCTTCTTCATCATCATGATTACTAGTGGATTTAAAATCTTTCATAATTTCATCATCTTTATCCCATGTTGGTTTAATTGAATCATCGTTATAAAATTCATCGTTGAAAACTTCTGCTAATAATTCATCCCATTTTGAATCATCAAAATCTTTATCCAATAAACTATCACTTAATTTTTTAACTATATCTTCATTAATATCAGCACCATATTCCTTTTTAACTTGTTCTAAAATATCAGTTAATTTGTTAATTTTTTCAGTTGTCTTTTTGGTGATCAATTTTTGCTTTTTTTCCTTTTCTTTAATCAATACGGCTTTTTCTTCTTCTCTTTTCTTTCTACGTCCAGTTAATTCATTACGTCTTACTGTAGCTTGATTACGAGCATAACTAATAATTTCTGAAGCATTTGGATCTTCATATCTAAAATTATAAGCATGTTCAAATTTTTCAGCAGCATCATCAAAATCTTCATCATCTTCTTCACCTCTTCTATCTAAATTGATAGTTTTATCACCTTTATGTGGAATCCAAGCTTGTTGATTGGCAAACTCAAGTAAAAACTTTTCTTCATCTTTAGTTGGATCTGGTAAAGATCTGGTTGAAATTGACTCTGATGATTTGGATTTTTTCTTTAAAAATCCATCATCATTATCTCCATTATCATTATCTTTATTTTCATCTTCATTTATATCTTCTTCTATATCATTGAATGCATTTTTAATTTCTGATAAAATTTCATTACGTTCTTCTTCCTTTTCTTGATCATAAGTTTTCGGTTTTTCCAAATCATTACTATCCATTTCATCTTCCAATGAATTTCCAGATAATAAATTCATTCTATGATAATCTTTTAAATAAATTGGTTTTTGTTTTGAATCTTTAAAAGTTTTAACATTAACTTCATCGTTAAAAAATCGAACATTAGGATCTAATAAAGTTTTATCGTTATTTTTAATAGCTTCCAAAACTTTAGAAAATCCATTTTCAACATCATCTGTTATTAATTCCCCAAAATCATCTTCTTCTTCACTACTTGATTCTTCTTCTTCATCTTCTTCTTCTTTTTCATTTTCTTGTTGCTCAATTGTTCTGATATCAACTTCCTTTTCCGGTTGAGTATCTTCTGATGATATAGCTAGCTTTTGAGCAACTAATTTTTCTTCAGCTTCACGAGCCTTTTTAGCAGCAGATTTCTTTCTTGCCATTTTTTTTTTAATCTATATAACAATTAGAATTAATATTTAATTATTAGTACTTGGGCTATTTATAAAACTCTAAAAAAAAAAAATTAATATTATTATTATAAGAAAAAAAAAATTGTTCTTTTACATACAAATTTATTATATATGATAATATTAAGTATAATAATTTATCGCGAAGATATTTTTATTACAATTAAAAACTGAAAGTCATCGACTCAATAAAATAATTTTTTTATAATAAAAAAAAATCTAATCATATAAAGCGATGCCCTTAATATAATTTATATATATAGTGGGTGAACCATATTTATTGTTATATAATCAATATGAGTACATATTAATATCTATATTAATACTATTTTATATATAACTAGATAGCTGCTGTGAGACACTAGTCAATATTAAAAGTTAAAACATATTATCATGAGATGAAATAATATATTACAGAAAATAATAATTTGTCTCAAATTATGAGATGATTATATTATTTGAAAAGTATAAATATGATTTGTTATTTGATATTTATAATTTTATAATCTTATAATCTATATTAATATTAGTATCAGTTTTAAGGTTTTCATTTTTGTGTTCAACTTTAGCTTCAGATCTTATCTTATAGATTAAATTATATAATTATATAATTTATATTTTGCAATTAAGAATTTATTATTTTTTCTTTATATTTTAACTTGTTTTCAGTGATTCTAATTAATCATAAATTCAACTCAAATATTATTATATATTTATCATTTATTATTAATTGTTCATCCATTGATAAATAAATTACATATAATTTGAATTCTGCTATCTTATACATATAAATTAATTTCAATTGATAAATTAATTCCAATAATATAATTAATTGTTAGGATCAATATATCATGTTTAAATTTATCTTTATTATTGTGTTGGTATATTTTATCTTTTTCATTTGAAATTGAATCAATATTTTTATTCTAATGATCAATATAATTAATTGTTGCAGATGAATATAACTATATTTATTAAAAAAAAATATTATATAAAAAGTCAATACTTAAATAAGATGAAATCTAATTAATTAAAATTATTATTATAAATTATTATAAAAAATTATTAATATAAATTATTATAAAAAATTATTAATATAAATTATTATAAAAGATTGATATGATAACCCATTTAATGACATTGAATGGATCATAATCAAAAAAACCATGGGGGAAGATGATGATAAAAAATTTTATCACAAAATGAGTTTCACTTAAAAGAGATTTAAAACCAAATAATATTTTCAATCATATTATTATTTAGTTATATCAATTAAATCTTGGTTTTCCCCTTAATATTATATAGAATTATTACTATAGTTTTAATATAATTTTTATATTAGATAATAACTCTTTATATATTAAATTTTAAAACTATTGATTATCTAGTAGTTGGTAAATAATCTTAAACTTATATATAATAAAACATAATATAACCGATATAAAGTCTTAATTAAGGTATATGCCTAATATTGATATAATTATATAATTGTAAAAATATCAAAATTTAAGAAAAAAAAACCCCTGCTAAAGAGGGGGGAAACGTCGTATAATTAACCCCACAATTGAAAAAAAAATAAATTAATATTTATTAAGTTAAATCTCATTAACCGATAGTTTTATTTCAATAAATTAATAAAATTTATTCCCCACATGATCAAAAATTATTATTATTTAATTGCATGACTTTAATTAATATAATTCTAATCAGGATATCAAATAAAGGTATTAACCAATAACGAAATATATTTCCTAATTTGGGTTAAACGTACAATTAAAGAAATTGAATTTAAACGATATAAAGAATTTAATGAGGTTGGTGGTGATCAATGGTGGTGGGAAGGAAAGTATCATGTAATTATATGAGATTTTTGTCATATATATATATAATCCAATTTACAAAAGCAGATATTCTAGTGTTTTTCATGCTAATTCACTGTTCAATATCTTATATTTATCAAATTATACTATATTAATTATGACACCAAATCCAAAACTTTCAAAAATTGGGATCCAACAAATTAAATCAATTATTGATGATGCAGTAAAAGATACTAGTTATGGTATTCCTGGATTATCTGTTTCAATTTCTAATACTAATGGGGATGATTTATTATCTTATGCAAATGGTAAAATTGGATCTCAATCAAATGATTTAATTACTACAGATAATATATTTTGGATTGCTTCATGTACTAAATTATTAGCTACTGTTGCAATTTTACAATTAGTTGAACAAAATAAATTAAAATTAGATGATTCTAATCATTTAGAAAATTTAATTCCTGAATTGAAAAAATTACCAATAATTTCTCAAAATAAAGATGATGGATCATTAAAATTGATTAAAAGATCAAATAATAATAATAAAATTACATTGAGACATTTATTAACTCATACTGCCGGATTTGGTTATCAATTTTTCGATGAAACAACATTTGAATATTATTCACAATTTGGAATTGATGAATTTCAATTGACTAATGAAACTCAATTTTTAATTCCTTTATTATTTGAACCTGGTAGTAGATTTAATTATGGTTTAAATATTGATGTTGCTGGATTAGCTTTAGAAAGAGTTACTGGTGAAAAATTAGGAGATTATATTAAAAAACATATCTATGACCCATTAGGTTTAAAAGATTCAACATTTTTCCCAGATGAGGAATTGTTACAAAAATTGGTTCATTTACATGAAAGAAATTTAGAAACTGATGAATTGATTGAAAAACCTCATATATTATTAGCTACAAAAGGTTATAATTCTTCACAAGCTATTCATTCTGGAGGTGCAGGTTCATTTTCTAAACCAAGAAATTATGTTCAATTTTTAGCCGCCATTATTAACGATGGGGTTTCTCCAATTACTGGAAATAGAATTTTACAAAAGGAAACTGTAGATTCAATGTTTATTAATCAAATTCCTCAATTTCCAGATTTTGGTAGACAAGTTTTATTTGCAAAAAGGGGAATTTCAAGATCTATCAATGATTTATATCCTCAAGAAGGTAATCCACCTCAAGGTTGGGGATTATCATTTTTTATAAATTTAACCGATTTACCAACTGGTAGAAGTGCTGGTTCAGGGTTTTGGTGTGGTATTTCAAATGTTTATTATTGGTTTGATAGAAATAAAGGAATTGTTGGAATGATTGCATCTCAAATTTTACCATTTCCAGATCCAATTGTTTTAAAGACTTGGGTTGAAGTTGAAACTGCAGTTTATTCAAATTTGGTTTAAAATTTTTTTTGAAATATATAGAATATATCTTTTTATTTCTTTAGATCATATCGATGAACTTATATTATCAAATATAGATTTTATAATATTAAATTAATATGTACTCTATTAAAGAATCATGTAGCTAAATTATTCAATATAATATGTTTTAATATCATTCTCTGTAAATAATTAAATTCAAAAAAAAAAATCCTTTTAAAACAATGTATATTATCTTTGACAACATTGTTTTTTATAAGACCATAAATTTTCTTAGTTGGATTATATAGTTGAAGTATAGTTTCACTTCAAACCTATCTAGTGGAATTACCCAAAAACTATTAATTATATGGCTATCCAGGAGTTTTTTTCCAGTATTCTAGAGTATCAACTTCAAGTATCATATCTTTATTTAAATCTTAATCCATGAATGAGTCTAACAAATTTTCAAAATAATTTTTTTTTTTTATTTTTTCAATTAAATTCATTTGAACTACCCTTCGTTGAATGAACATCTCTTCTTTTCTTCCCTTTGTTCAATTTCTAAATTGATAGATTTTATTGGAATACACTTTCTCCTTATCAGATGCTTGTTGTTGAAAATAAGGATTATTCACTCCATCTTTATCGACTTGGGCAATTGTACTCTTTATTTTGTATATTTTAATAGGTCTTAAGAACCGATATTTTGGTTTAAATTTTTGTTTCAAAATTAGTGGACAGAAAAAAAACACACAAATTACGGTGTAAGACTATAGCTTTTTATTTCACAAATTCATATTATCATGGATATGACTGGAATGTTTATCATTATAGGTATTTTGTTTATATAGATATAGAAATATATGGAGATAGAGAGATAGGATAAGGCCAATTGTTTTAATGATCTATCTATATCTACTTCAACAATAAAATAGTGAAAGGTACGCGAAGTCATTCTATAAATTTCCAATTTATTTTGGCATATATTGATCGAGATACTCAACGCTCAAAACCAATTATTTATGATTATTGAAAAATTTAATTAGAAAAGAAAAGAAAAAAAAAAATTAATTCAAATGAGATGCCCTTGGTATTTATAATTTATGAAATATATAGACATATTTGTGATTCCATAAAATAGAGATGGCTAGTGAAGAATTAAAGGATAAGAAGAGAAAATCTTCAAGTAATGAAGAAGACCTTGAAATTAAAAAAAAATTAAAGAAGGATAAAAAAGATAAAAAAGATAAAAAAGACAAAAAGGATAAAAAAGATAAAAAGGAAAAGAAAGATAAAAAGGAAAAGAAATCGAAAGACAAATCTGAAGAAACTCAAACTCCAGTTGACTCTAATTCATCTACTACCAACTCAATTTCTACTTCATCTTCAAGCTCATCGGACCAATATGCTGAATCATCTGAACTATCATCATTACCACAATCAGATATCGATCAATTTTTCAAAGAAAATGATGTCACTGTTGAAGATCCAAAATCTAAAAATTTAAGACCAATTTTATCTTTCAACCAGGTTCAATTTGATTCTAAAATTCAATCTGAAATTTCTAAATTTCCTAAACCAACTCCAATTCAATCAGTTTCTTGGCCATACCTTTTGAACGGTAGGGATGTTATAGGGGTTGCTGAAACAGGTTCAGGTAAAACTTTTGCATTTGGGGTACCAGCTATAAATAATATCCTTGAACATAAATCCAAAGGTATTAAAGTTTTGGCAGTTTCACCTACTAGAGAATTGGCTTCACAAATTTATGATAATTTGAAAAAATTAACGGATTTATCAGGTTTAAATATCGTTTGTTTATATGGTGGGGTTCCAAAAGAACAACAACGTAAAGATTTGAAAAAAGCTGATGTTGTTATTGCTACTCCTGGTAGATTGATCGATTTGATGAATGAAGGTTGTGTTGATTTATCAAAAGTTCAATATTTAACATTAGATGAAGCCGATAGAATGTTGGAAAAAGGATTTGAAGAAGATATCAAAAATATTATGAGACAATCAGCTAACCCAAGCAGACAAACTTTAATGTTCACTGCTACATGGCCTAAAGAAGTTAGAGAAATCGCTCAAGCTTTTATGAATGAACCTGTTAAAGTATCAATTGGAAATAGAGATGAGTTATCGGCTAATAAAAGAATTACTCAAATCGTTGAAGTTGTCGATAATTTTGGTAAGGAACAAAAATTATTATCTTTGTTGAAAAAATATCAAAGTGGGGAAAAAGCTCAAGATAAAGTTTTAATTTTTGCTCTTTATAAAAAAGAGGCTGCTAGAATTGAAAGATTACTTCAAAATAAAGGTTTCAAAGTATCTTCAATCCATGGAGATTTATCACAACAACAAAGAACCCAATCTTTAGAAGATTTCAAAAAGTCAAAAACCTCATTGTTATTAGCTACTGATGTTGCAGCAAGAGGTTTGGATATCCCAAATGTTAAAACCGTTATCAATTTGACTTTCCCATTAACTGTTGAAGATTATGTTCATAGAATTGGTAGAACCGGGAGAGCTGGTCAATACGGTACTGCTCATACTCTATTCACAGAACAGGAAAAACACTTAAGTGGTGCATTAATCAACGTTTTGAAAGGTGCCAATCAACCGGTTCCTGATGAATTATTAAAATTCGGTACTCATACCAAGAAAAAGGAACATGGTGCTTATGGTGCATTCTTCAAAGATGTTGATATGACCAAAAAACCAAAGAAAATTACATTCGATTAGATTAAAAAAATAGTTGAATGATTATATTCAGTTATCTATTATATTTGTATATTATTCCCATATATTCACACTATATATTTGTGTTTGTTTTCAATGCTTAATTGTCGATTAAATTCATGCTATCATATGATCGACCAACCGATTAGATCGAACGGTTTTGCTCGTTTACCGCTCAGAAGTGGGAATAATATAATTTCGGATCATTTGGTACGCGAAATGAGCCGATCTTTTTTTTAAACAGAAAGAGCTTCGCCAAATTATACGGTTATATAAAAAAATATGAAGACAATTTAATACTCCTTTGAGTTCAATCACATTTTGACATCTATCTGACATGTATGAGGTATCCATACAGATACAACTCTATTACTAAATCAATCTCTTCTTTAGTAAGCTTACATCCATCACTCATATCATTTTAATAAAACAGAGCTTCAATAATTCAAGTTTTAACATCTTATATTTCGAAACATCCTCTTCGGGCTATGCTACATCCAATCACGCTTTCTTTATATTAAAAAAATAATACGTTTTTATATCTATATAATATAATACTCAAAATGGAACCTAAGATTTTGAGCAGATCTGAAATAGAGCACAGGATTTCAAAAGGCGATTGTATCGTGATTTATAAAGACTTTGTACTGAAGTTGAATAAATGGATCGATTATCATCCTGGAGGTGATAAAGCGGTCCATCATCTTGTGGGTAGAGATGCTACCGATGAAATGATTGCATACCATTCAGATGAAACTCAAGATACTTTCACAAAATGGAAAATCGGGAAAATTCAAGGAAAATGGGAAAACTTTTTGCCTCCTATTCAAGGGGGAAAATTCAGATCATTCGTTGAACAGAAACCAGAGTCTATAAGTTCAAATATCTCTGATAATAGTAATGAAGATTCAGGATGTTGGTCAACTTCTGTTAGCTCTGAATCAACAAGTGATTGCAATGAAAGCACGCCAGATCCAGAACCAGAGCATGAAAGTTATGTAGTGCCTGAGCCTTCTTCAATTGTGAATGCCAAACAACGATCACCAATGGCTGGTGAGATCTTAGCTGCTAATATAGAACCACTTATCAAACAAGGTGATGTACCCTCAATCGGTAAACTGGAGTATTATGAAAAAAAAGTTGTCAAAGACCCAAGTGATAACTTTATTAATTACGATAGAAGTCTATTGAAAGAAGATTTAGAAACATTGCCCTCATTGGATTACAAAACTCAAAAACTTTTATCAGAAGAATACAATAAATTACATGATAAAATTATTAAAGCAGGATATTATAATTGTAATTATTGGAAATATGGTGAAGAAGCTTTAAGAATTGGTAGTTTATTTACAATTTCATTTGTTTTGCTATACTTTAAACAATATTTTTTAAGTGCAATCGCAATTGGTGGTGCCTGGCAACAGATGGTTTTCATAGCACATGACGCAGGTCATATCTCAATTACACATCAATACGAAGTTGACAATATTATCGGCATGACAGTTGCATCATGGTTAGGTGGATTGTCATTAGGTTGGTGGAAAAGAAATCATAATGTTCATCATCTAATTACAAATGATCCAGTCCATGATCCAGACATTCAACATCTACCATTTTTCGCAGTTTCATCTAGACTATTTGGAAATGTTTATTCCACTTACTACGAAAAATATTTATGGTTTGATAGTTTTGCTCAATCGCTAATCCCAATCCAAAATTATATGTATTATCCGATTTTGTGCTTTGGTAGATTTAATCTATATAGATTATCATGGGAACATATATTGTTAGGTTTAGGCCCTAAGCGTGGTAAAGCTGCTTGGTTCAGATGGTATGAATTAGCTGGTTTGGTGTTTTTCAATTGGTGGTTTTTCTATATTGTCGTTACCCTATCATTACCTGATGGCTGGACTAGGTTTATGTATATAGCAGTGAGTCATATCACCACTATGATTGTTCATGTCCAAATTACATTGTCGCATTTTGCCATGTCTACTTCAGACCTAGGCACTTCTGAATCATTCCCTAGCCGACAATTAAGAACAACTATGGATGTTGATTGTCCAGAATGGTTTGATTATTTTCATGGGGGTTTACAGTTTCAAGCAATTCACCATCTTTTTCCAAGATTACCAAGACATAATTTCAGAGCGGTTCAACCTTTAGTTATAGAATTCTGTAACAAGGTAGGGTTGCACTACTCAATTTATGGCTTTGTTAAGGGAAATCAAGTGGTGATAAACAAGTTGGGCGAAATTGCAAATCAAGCCAAAATATTGAGAGATTGTACCAAATCCATGAAAAAAGATGCTATTAGAGAAGGAAAGGTTTTTGATTTTTAATTTTTTTCTCTGCTTCAGTAGAATTGTGTACTTTCTAAGTGCATTTATAGCAAGTTGTATAGCTCATGAATACATTTTATGAATTTTGACGGCTATCATCGACTTGAGCGTACAATACAACCCTTGACTATCCGCACTATTTTAACCAAGTGATTTAGTTCGTATTTAATGTAAATAAAGCTTCGGATGTTTCATTCAATACTGATGAATTTTGTTGATTATTTAATATTAACGCTGATAACATGGACAATAACACTAATTCAATTCATTGGAACAATAGATAATTTAAAATATTTGTAGTCAGGAAAAGCTCGGATATTATTCTAATTCGGTAACTTTCTTTATGTAGCAGGATAATGGCAAACGGATTTACAGCTTACTGCACATCAAAAAAACATTTGACATAATATTCAAGACAAAGTTAGGTAACTTGAAATGTCATTTGGTGAACCCAAATTGAGCTATAAGCTTACCATATCCTACTAATAAAGATTTATCAAAACTGGAACTACCCAATTATAATATGTCAGAGACAGTAAGCTCTTTTGAATCCATCAAGAAAAAGCTCACCAAATTGAAAAAAAGTAAATCACCGTCATCGACAGTATCATCAAGAGTCATGTCTAGATCAAATTCCAATTCACTAGCTGATCTTGTGATAGTTCCGCCATTGGCACCGTTGATATTCGAAGGTTATATACCAACAACCAAAAATAGGCTCATTACCGAAGAAATTGGTGAAGACATACGAAATATCATCCCTGCTAGACTACAAATAAACCACGAGTGGAAATTACTTTATAGTCTAGAGCAGCATGGGGCTTCATTATCAACTTTGTACAGATTATCTAGGGAATCCAAAGCGAAAAAAGTTTATGATAAGAATGGATATGTTCTAGTGGTGAAAGATGGAACTGATAACATTTTTGGAAGCTATACAAACGAAATTTTCACTCCTCATGAACTGAAAAGACATTACGGTAACGGCGAGTGTTTTCTATGGAAATCAAAGAAACTAAGCAAGGGTGATATACAATTCAAAGCATTTCCATATACTGGCTTAAATGAATACCTAATATACTGCCAATATGATAGTTTGTCATTAGGTTCCAGCGAAGGACATAATGGCCTATGGCTTGATAATAATTTAATGAAAGGAGTCACTGAACCATGTCTAACATTTGGCAATGAACCACTTAGTGAAGAGGGCGAAAAATTTAATATTCTTGGAGTTGAACTCTGGATGATATAACGGCTTTTGTTTTAACTCTCAGCTTATATGTTTTTATCATTACGTGGCAATGCCTTTGCTTCAATCTTCAATATTCTTTCATCACTATTCATATAATGTAGATCTCATCATCCTCATTATCATCCTCGTTCGTCTTGTTTTCTCTTTTTGATTTATCGTTTTCATTTATCTCACTTTGTAAATTTACCTGAAGGATTTTATCTTTAGATTGGGAATATTCGATGGGGTATCGAGATTTAAATTGTTCCGTAAGTAAATCCAGTTTTTTTTTGGTTTGCTTTAAATCTTTCACGAGATTTCTTACTACTTCAAATCCCTCTTCAAAGTTTTTTTTGTACTCTATTAAATCGTTCTGCGATTTGTCTAACAAATTGATCAATTCAAACTCCTTGTTTTTCAAAACTCCTGATGTTTGTGCTTGGATTACCATTGATTTATTCCAATCCATACTTACATCCATAGCATTCATTAGTGCACTGTGTATGTATTTAACTGGATCGAACATAGTTTCTGACTCATCTATATCGGAATCTTGATAAGAATCTGTTGATAAATCCTCCTCCTCATCGTTGAGTGTAACATTTTCCCCGTTAGAGCTTATTGAACCCTCTATTACTTCTGGTTCGTTTATTGCAAATGTTTGAGAATTGATACTTGGCTGTCGAGTATGCATTATTGCAATTGATCAACGATAAGGTTTCTTTCATCTGTCCCTATTGTTTAGAGGACTAATATTGTCATATTGCAATCCAAATACGTTTCCCTCATAATCTCGCTTACTCCAAACTCCCGAAATCCCAAAATTGGAAAAAGACAACTAAGGTTTTTGAATCAACACAGCTACTGTCAACAAAAATCATTAACGGACAACACCAGGATCAATCCAATAGTACTTTGGAATCTGATGTCTATATAATATAAACACAAATGTCTCAAAAGAATAACGACGTTAGGGCAAGGCTTAAACCTTTTGGTATCTTCTTTGAAAAATCATTAACTGATTTAATTAAAGGTATAAGATCAAATAAAGAACCCGAAGCACAAGCTAAATTTTTACAGGATGCTATCCAAGAGTGCAGGAAGGAAGTAAAATCAGCAGATCTCGATATTAAAACAATGGCTGTTTTGAAATTGGCTTATTTAGAGATGTATGGATTCGATATGACATGGGCAAATTTCAATGTTTTGGAGGTGATGAGCAGTTCTAAATTTCAACAAAAGAGGGTTGGCTATTTAAGTTCAAACCAATCATTCAGAAATGACAATGATGTTTTAATGCTTACAACCAATTTATTGAAAAAGGACTTGAATTCTTCAAAGCCAGTTGAAGTGGGTGTAGCATTGAGTGGTATTTCGAACATTGTTACAACACCATTAGCTAGCGATGTCAGTGACGATATCATCAAAATGTTGAATCATTCAAAACCGTATATTAGAAAAAAAGCTGTATTGGCAATGTACAAAGTCTTTTTAAAATATCCAGATGCATTAAGAACAAATTTAAATAGAATCATTGATAAATTAGACGATGACGATGAATCTGTTGTTACTGCTACGGTCACAGTAATTTGTGAGCTATCAAAGAAAACTCCGAAAATTTTGATCAACTTAGCCCCAAGATTATACGATTTATTGAATACATCAAGCAATAACTGGATGCTCATCAGATTGTTGAAATTATTTAGTTCACTAGCAACTATAGAACCAAGATTGAAAGGTAAACTATTAGCACCTGTACTAGAATTAATGGCTAAAACTAAGGCAAGCTCATTAGTATTTGAATGTTGTAACTGTTTAGTTTCTGGTGATATGATCAGTGAGGATGATTATGAAGTTGCCTCTCTATGTTTAGAAGAACTAGTTGAATTCTTCAAAAACAATGACTCCAATTTAAAATTTGTCGGATTATTAGCTTTTTATAAAATTGGAAAAATCAATCCAAAATTTATAAACTCCTATGCTGAATATATTTTGAAATTTATTGAGGATCCAGATTTGACTATTCGTGAAAAGGCACTTGAATTGATTGATGGTATAATTGATGAAGAAAATTTATTTGAAATAGTGAAACAATTAATGATTCAGCTAATTCCTGAAGAAAATTCCACAATTTTAAGTGATCAATATAAACTAAACATAATTAGAAAGATTTTAAAAATTTCATCGAATGATAATTATAAAAATATTCCATCTTTCCCATGGTATTTATCTGTTTTGAATGATTTATTGGATTTATCAATAATAAATAATTTGGATAATCAAATTGTTGGTGATTTAATAGGTAATCAATTCTTGGATATCACAATTAGAGTTCCAAGTATAAGAAAGGATATTATCAAAATTGGTATCAAGATATTAAATGATGCAAAATATTACAATAAAAGTCCAAATATTTTACAAAATATCATTTGGATAACTGGTGAATATTCAAATTTTATCAAAAATGGTGATGATTTGATTGAATCGATTTTAAATTTCAAAAAAACTTTATTCAATCTATCAAATCCTAAGATTTTAATTATTTATATTCAATCAATTATCAAAATTTATAATAATTTTATCAACAAAGATTTAGAATATTGGGATACTTTTAAAAGGGAAGAAATTTTGAAATTAACCAATTCAATTATAAATTTTTTAAACGAATTAAATGTCAACAAAAATTTTGAAATTCAAGAAAGATCAATAGAATTCCAAGAATTTTTGAAATTGATTGTTGATTCAATCGAAGAACATGATCCAAATGCAGTTGAACCTCCATTACTCATAACTAAAGCATTGCCTTCTTTGTTTGATTCATGGGAAATAACACCTTTATCACCTGGTACCCAATTGAAAATTAGTAAACCTATTGGTTTAGATTTAGATACTCCAATCAATCAAGAATTTTGGGATGATATTATAGAAGAATTGAGCAAAGAAGATAATTATGATGATGAAGAGTTTGAAGAATGTTTATATGAAGATCATGGCTATACTCATGATGAAATCAATGATGATGATGATGATGATGATGATGATGATGATTATAATAATAATGACAAGGAAAAGAATGGAGGTGAATATGAATGGAATAATGATGAGGAAATTTCCAATGATAGAAACAAAGAACGTAAAAGAGAAAGATTTGCAAAAATTAAAGATGATCCTTATTATTTATCCAATGATTCAACATCAAATTCTTTAATAAAGAAATCAAATAATATTGAAGATTTATCAAATCAATCAAGACCTGAAACCCCTACTATTGAAATTGAAGAACCTAAAAATCTGAAAAAAATTAAACCAAAGAAAGAAACTGTTTTAATTTTATCAAATGAGACTATTATTGCGGATAATTCAAATTTAAATCATGAAAATTTATCAAGATTTAAACCTATTTCTTCATCATCATTTCCAACTTCATCAAGGAAAAATGTTTTAAAAATTGATAGTTCTAATCTAGATAATTTTGAATTACAAATTAATGATAAAGAAGAAGAAATTGGTATCAAAGAATTGAATAAATTGAGAGAAAAATTACAATCATCTAGTATAACTGAAACTAATTCATTAGAACAAGATGAAAATGTTGTTGTTATAAGAAAAAAGAAAAAAAAATCTGGTGATAAGGTTAAAAAATTGGATGAGAATGGTGTTCCAATTAAAAAGAAGAAGAAAAAGAGTAGTAATATTGAAGATGTTAAAAAATAATCCAATTAATGTGTAGTATTGAATTTGTTTGATAAAAATAACTTAATATTAACTTATATGTATAAAACAAAATTATAAATATAAATAATATTCTATTTATAATATTATATTCTAGATTAATTACTGAATAAATACAATATATACATGATATCATATATCATATATATTTAATTACATAATTTTCAATATTTATATTTATATGTATAAATATAATTATTTAATTTTTAGCCGTAGCTGTACTAGATAATCCGCGGAACGCCTTTAACAAGGCAGACCTTTAAATAGTTGAAGAAATAGATATTAATTCCCATAAATTCTTTAAATAGTTGAAGAAATAGATATTAATTCCCATAAATTCTTTAATAATTAAATTCTTTCAAGACATTTATATTTATTAAGAATGTAGAAATTTTTATAATTTAAATGATACCAAACATAAGTTTTTCGCCGGCGCCGGCTCGATATAATTTTTTCTTAGAAGTTAATTTCGAATTAACTGCAAGTTTTTAAACCTTGTCAATTTTAATTTTTTTTAACAATAACCTTATTTGCTTATATAATTAACTATAGAAAGGGTTATATAATATGATTACATAACGTCTCTGTATAAGAGCTGCTGCTGCAGCATTAATTAAGATTAAACTTTTAATTTTTTAATTCTAATATTTAATTATAAGAGAAATAATTTAATATAATATAGCACGGCGCGAAGGTATTTAGTTAGACGATATTGTATAATAAATTATTGTCGATAACAACTAAATTCTAATTAAAAATTATAATGTTAAAAAACACATTAAATAAAATTTTATAAAATATAGATAAAATTGTACGGTGCTGGTAAAGAGCTGGTAATGGATAACTATAATATATTATCAATAATAATTATAAAATATTGTTATAAGAAAAGATATTTAATATTATTTAGAGAATGTTTATCTCTAATTTTTAATTTCTTTTCTTTTTTTTTCTCTCTTACTTATTAACCGTACTAAATTATATAATTAAGAAAATTCCCCGACGGTAAAATTTTTTTTAATTAAAATTTCTTTAAAAAAATTTAAAACATTCTCAGTCAGCTCATGCAGCTGCAGTTGCATATATAGTTAAATTCAAATAATTATATGGGAAAAATTATAAGCTGTGTGGATCATCAAATATTGATCATAAGTTATATAACTTACACTAGTTTCGAACATTTAGTACAACACTAAGTGATATTATACTATAATTAACAGGTATTTTATATATATTCAAATCATATTAATTGGATCTATTTATTTTCACATTCATTTTTCAATCTCTCCCCTCCTTTAATTTTTTTCTAAATCAATAGTAACAAGATAAGAAATTTTTTCTAATTTTGTTAATTATTAAATAGATCCCATGACTACTGAAACTGATTTCTCCAAAGTTGCCTTTATTACAGGTACTAATTCTGGGATTGGAAGATCTTTAACTTTAGAATTTAATAGACGTAAAATTAAAGTCTATGCATCTGATATTAAATTTGATAAAGAAACTTTAGAATTATATTCATCATTGGGTAATATAATTATAGATACTTTTGATGTTACATCTTTACAAGATATTATTCGAGTTAGAAATAAAATTGCCCTAGCTGAAAATAAAGTTGATTATTTATATTGTAATGCTGGTATTGTTCAAGTTTCACATGCTGTTGATATTACCGATGAACAATTGGAAAAAATTTATAACATTAATTTATTTGCAAATATTAAAATTGTTAGAGAATTTGTTAGATTAGTTATTAATGCTAAAGGTACAATTATCTTTTCCGGTTCAATTACTAAATTTTTACCATTACATTCAAATTCTTTATACGTTTCAACAAAAGCTGCATTGGATCAATATGCTCAAGTTTTACAATTAGAATTAAGAGGTTATGGTGTAAAAGTTATAAATATATTAGGTGGTTATATTAAAACTAATATTTTTGATTCAAATGTTGTAAATGTTCCTAAAGGTTCAATTTATGATTTTGATGAATATAAACAAATTTATTCTCAACGTGTTGAAAATTTAAATCAATCTTCTCAAAATGCAATGAGTTGTGAAGAATTTGCTAAAAGAACTTTGGATAAAATTGAAAATTCAAATTTAAATCAAGTTAATATTTTTGAAGGTACAAAATCAAGAAGTTTATATTATATTTCTTGGTTATTACCAAAATGGAAATTATTTGATTACATGTTAAATATTTTTAAATTAAATTTTGATTATAGAAAACATTTAGAAAATGATCAATTAGATATATCTTTTTATAAATCTCAAGTTTGAAAAAATGAATTGATTTTATAATTTATAATTTAGATTAGATATTTCTTTTGTAAAAAAATTTTTTTTTTCCCTCTATTTAAAACTATGATTTTCAATAAATTAATTATTTTCTTCAGGTGGTTTGAATTTTAATATCTGTCCCTCTTTATAAATCGTATTTAAAGTTTCTTCAAATGATCCATTAGATTTTAAAATCTCATATTCTTTATAAATTAATAATGCAGTATGTGCATCCTCAATGGAATCATGATTACCAGTTTGAACTCGTTTATTTAACAATGAATAAGCTAAATATCTTAAAGATAAAATTCTTTGTCCTTTATAGAAAAACACAGCCGTATCCCTTACTTGAGATTTTGGAACACTTATATTTATTGTTCTAAAATCATTGGTTAAACCATGACCAACAAAAACACATCCTAAATTCAATAATAACCATAATTTTCTATAAACAACTTCTCTTTCAACTAATGGTTTATTACTTGTTTGAGGATCAAGATCACCGGGTTCAATCCCACTGAATGAAGTTAAATAATCATGGATTGGTTCATGAACAACAACATAATCATCAATAAATGGAACCCCAAATTTTGGTCCTTCATCACCTCTTAATACTGATACACGTGCTAAAGTTTGATAGCTTGGTTTCAATAATGATCTACTACCATTACTCTTTAATTCAAATTGTTCTTCTTCAATAATGACAAATTCAGCATCAATTGCAACGAGTGTACCTGGATTTGGTGCTTCCTCTTTCGTCAATAATTCATATTCAATTCTTTTCCCTTCTCTTGTACCTGCTGCAAAATGATCTCTATAAAGAATTTCATCATTAATATTATACTTCCAGCCATCGTAACAGAATTTTGAATCAGTTGAAGTATTCCTATAAACTAAAGTAACTGGTGTTTTCCACCAGTATTGCAAATTTAATGCTTCTTCCTCCGCAATTGGCAATACCAAGAAATCGTTGAACAAGAACCAATTCTTTGTTCTATTTGTTTCATCATATGTTTGGAGGAATGTCACCAAATGCTTATCTTTATCAATTTCACCAGAAATTTCAGCAACGAAGCCTACTAGCTCATATTGCTGATAAAATTCACTAGTGTCTTGATTTCTTAAACTTTCAACTAGTACATAACCATTATTTGACCGAGCTGCATAAAATTTTGCCTTTAACCAATCTTTGGTGGTTCTAATTGATTTTATATGAGCTTGGCTCAAATGCAAATCAACAGACAAAACTGGTGGAATTTTGCGTACGATTTTAGATTGCTCAAAGGCACCGTGTTCGTTTTTTATTTGCTCAATTCTACTCATACTAGCTTCCAAAAATGTAATAATTGTTGGATTGATATTTCTTTGCAATAACTGTTTAAAATGATTGTCTGTTAAAAAGGCATCTAATGAATGATGGATCTCTAAATCTCTTAATGAATTACTGGAAAATGAGTGTCTTTTTTGTACTTCAATCTCTATACCAAAAATTTTATCGAACGAATTTGGTCTTTGAGAGTGATAGTTTTGTTTTCGTTCATCATAGGAGATTTTATTTAGCAGAAACCTATTGAAAACCTTTAATCTTTGAGCATCACTACTTCCATCGCTAGCTAAAATCTCCTTCTTTATTAGTCCCAGTTGAGATGCTTCTGGTATATATGAAAGGTTATGTTGGAAATTTGTTGGACGGAAGTGTCTGCCGTTAGATTTCACCAACATATCATAAAGATAACCTAATTCCCTCAATAAGTCATTTGAATGTAAATTTTCAAATGCAAGGTTGGATACTAGAAATGAAAAAAACTCAGGAACAAACCTGTAAAGTTGAATTAAAGCATTGGTGTATGAGTTATCAACATGTGATTCCAAACCTGAAAAGTACGTACTGTTATATGAGTCAAAATCAAAATCTTCGACACCGAATTTACTGTATAATATTTCCAGCTTTTTGAAAGCATTTGGAGGATTGCCTTTTTTGATATCAAATATTTGTTCCTTCGAATCATCACTCAGTACTTTCTTTTTCAGTGGTGATGATACGTTTTTAGCACTTAAAAATCTTCCTAAGTCACCATTGGATAAGGAAACATATTTTTTAGCTTGATTTCTCCTGCCATATTTTTCTTTATCATATTGTCCTTCAGTTATGACTGTATTTGAATTATCAATTCTGATGTTTTTAAGGTCATCAAACTTGGTTGGGTCAATATTTTTGGGTATGGTACCGGCACTTCTAAAGATTGCCTGGGAAGACCATGCTGATAATAAGTTTTCCTTGTAATACGGTAAACCAATAGAATTCAAGGGTACTTCATGGTCATCAACATCAACATACGAATCATTTGATCGTGGTAAGGATGGATACTCTAAAGGGGTTCTTTCTGACATTTGTGAAAGTTCTGGGTTTTGGCACCATAGGTGAAAAAGTGAATAGTGGTCTACAATTCCTAAATAATCACCAGTTGAGGATAATTCGAAAGACACGATCTTTGGGCCAACATCAACCTGATATAATTGAACATCTGATGGATTATGCACATCAACCACCTGGATTTGACCTGTTTTGGACGCAATGATTGCAGAACTTGATAGTCTTGGATGTAGTCTAACAAATGAAGCACCAGCTGGAAATGGGATTGGTGGTAATGATTTCAATGTTCGTAAGTCATAGACATTAACAAATGGGTCCAAAACATGATTACCATGACGGAGCGAATAGCCGCATGAAACCAAAGTATTATCCTTCAGATCTATATCGGAGAGGGTACTGGAATTGGATGTAAATGTTTTAATAACTTCATTGGTTTTTGGATTAAATACATCTATGGTACCATCTACGTTACCTAAAGCAACAAATCTCTTGTTGGAAGACATGAGTATTATTTCTTTCTCATGGGGAATAATGCTTAGTACCGCACCTTTATTTAAGTCAAATTGGATCAAGTTCGAAGCTGCCGTTATCAATATTTCATTAGTAGAGATATATGCAATCTGTGCAAGATTCTTGAATTGAGGAATCTCCTTGTTAGTCACTTTAAATATAAGTAAACCTCTTCTATTTGTCAATCTAATACTATTAGAGTCAATGGAAACGACACCTTTTTTGTAGGAGAGAAGTTGGCGAACTGACCCTTCATGCGCAGCGAATCTTGTATACGGGGCAAGTACTGTATCAGCATAAGATCCAACATACCCTGAACTATCACCAATCCATACTAGATCACTATGTTTATCAAATTCACTGCAAGTTGCATGTATAATATCTGTAGAGGGATCTCTAGGGCGTCTTATTACCGGTGTTCTTGATACCTATGTTCAATAACTATTAGTGGTTTGTTCCTATTTCATTTCGAATGATGTACAAACTTACTTCTGACCAGCCAACCATTGTCTCTTAATCAGTTTTCTTTATCTACCCAATGATATAATATGATACAAAATAGATTAACGATACCAACTGAGGTAGTGATATTATTTGTTACTACGCTATAAGCTATACTCTCCAAATACCATTAATCGACTATATAATAACAATTAATTGTATATTTATTTGATATGGTTCTGCCAACAATATACATTACGCGAACTAGCTTTTCTAGAAAGTGCAAAAAAAAGTGAAAAATTCATATAATACATATGCCATGGATAATGGAGAACATTGTATGGTAAATTTGGTTAAAATAGGTCAAATATCTATCGAAATGAGCTCCATATTGCGTAATTTCGCCTCGTTTGCTTCATTTTCCCAACCTATCAATAGAAGTATACTGTCAAGATCAGGTTTTGGCTCTACGTTTGGTCAGACATTCGGATTTTTACAACCAGCATTAACTAGAGGTTTCAAAGTCAAAACTTCCGTTAAAAAATTGTGCAGTGATTGCTATGTATGTATAATAACTCAGAGTATAACTCCTACTTTTAGTAATTATCTTACTTACTAATATGATATTACAGGTTGTCAGAAGAAAAGGTCGTGTTTACGTTTACTGTAAAACCAACAAGAAACACAAACAACGCCAAGGATAAAAAAAACGTGTTGACTAAGATTTTAATGTTATAGAGAGTTCACTTGTGTATATAGAGTATAATGTATCATGATGTTTATGTTTTTGAGGATATGTATAAAAGAAAATAGATTTAATTAGTTTCGGAGAAGCACACCGTATCATGTCTATGTTATTTTTCTATATAAATAATATCTTACTTGATTTCCCACACTGCAAGACCGATACCTCCAACCAAAGCAAAGTCAGATGTTTTATATTCAGTTGAATCTAAAGAACCAGTATCAGCGACTGTAGTGTAATGGGCGTCTACTAATCGTAGTTCATTATCTTTAAATGTCCACAATCTAATAATTTGATCGACAGAACCAACTAGTAATCTTGAATCTGATAATCCAGATAATGATGTGATTGTAGACGAAGCAGCATTTGGTACAAACGAGACAATTTCTGAAGTTATTGTCTCATCGTTAAGATTGAATTGAGTTAGACCTAGTCCATTATCATCTCCTCCAGACGCTACTAAAATACCCGAATCTGTCTTGAAAATATCAAAATCTTTGATACCATTTTGATGAACGGCTATCATGTTTAAAGGTTGAGGGAGATTTTGCAATTCCAAAGTTTCCGTATAGTTCAACCGATTTTTAGAAACTTTGAATTGAACTTCATCGGTGATATCCCAGAGAGATAAATGTCCATCGGAAGCACCACTCAAAATATAAACTTTATGGTCATGGACGATAAATTTGACGTCGAACAAGCAACATGTTTTGTAAAAACCAGATATTAATGGTGAAAAACTTTGTGATTCAATATCAAAAAACGAAACCTTGATGCTTGAATCAGAATACACAGTGACTAAGACAAATCCCTTTAGCTCGTGATCATTATAGACAAAAATATGGTCGAAATCCATGATTCTAAGATCAGGGTTGTCTGAAGATGGATTCAATGTTCCAAATAAAGATATCAATGGATAGTTGAAGTTTTCGCATATCTTCCAAACGAATAACTCTTCTCTAGCAGAAGACGATACGATCAAATTATCATTCAAGAATTTGATTTTTTGTAGTCCAGATGTATGTTTCCTTATAGTCCAATAATTTCTGATTTTTCCAGTATCAAAGTTAATGCTTGAGAGTTTGATAGTGGTATCTTCAGCACCTGTAACATACAGTTTATTTGCGCCCTTGTATTCCTTTTGTCTTATTGAAATCTCTCTTATTTCTCTACCATGTGATCCCTCACCCAAGAAGTAAGGAGTATTTGGGCACTCAATACTTCTGATATATAAAGCACCGCTTCTAGTATAGATGAAGTCAAAATTTCCATTCTCATAAAATAATTTCCAAAGTCTATGAGCACCACCACAATTTTCATAGGCAATCTCAAAGTCTCTTGATTCATTGTAAATGTAAAAATAACTCGATTTGAAACCATAGACGACTAATTCTTGATTCGCATGGATGGATCCTTCAAGAAAACCTTTTCTGAGGTCATTTGTATGAATATAAGTATGAAGGTTCGTTGATTTTTCATATTCAATATAAAGGTAATATCCGTCACGATTTGTAACAGACAGTAAGATTTTGTCTTGTGATTCTTGTAAAGTTTTAATAGAAGTAACTGTGTCACTTATAGAGACTTTTTTGATTAATTGGACTTCTTCTGAAGTTTCAAAATCATAGATACCGATGGAACTTAATCTGAAGCCAATGAAAACCAAACCGCCCACAATTTCAAAACAAGTGGTTACAAAAGTTTGACCCTTTCCAAAAAATTTAGTTGAAACCACTTCTAAATCTTCATTGATATGGTATAAAATCAATTTTTCCTTTTTGTTTGGTGACTCTATCAGCAAATATAACTCATCATTATAAATAGAACTTATTGAGTTGATGACTTTGGATACTTCAGATGCAATCAATGATTCTTTAATTAGATCACCTTCATCACTGAATTTGAATAGGATGGTTATACCTTTGTCATTGGTGAATGTGATAATATTCTTGTGGGTATGACCATTTGTCAACGAGTAATTCTTCAAGCCTAAATTGACTTTAACCAGGGTCCATTCATTATTTCTGTATCTGAAAATTCCACCTTCAGAGGTGACAACAATCAAACCTGCATTTAATTTCCAGAATCCTTTGACAACTTCATTTTTTTTGACGGAGTATTGCGAATTAGCAACGATGTCTTCAATTTCAAAAGATTGAGTTTCATTTTCAATCTTTCTTGGGTTGATATCAACTAATCTTACTCTTCCATCATTACCACCCGTAGCTGCAAGCATCTCCCCATCTTTCACATCCAAACCCCAAACATGTCTACCAGAGTGTAATTCAAAAGTGAGATTTGCCACCAATTTCTCATCTTCAGTAATATTCCAGGTTCTTGATGATAAATCTTCTGAAACACTAACCACAGCAGAATCTCCATTATAAAATTTCAAATTCCAAATTCTCGCAGTGTGCCCCCAGGCGGTAGATAATAATTCACCAGTTTTAAAATCCCACAATTTTATGGATCGATCATCCGAGCAACTGGCAATGTATTTATCATTTTCACTCATTTTAACATTAAAAATAGATCCTTCATGACCTAATAGATTATGTATAATTTCTTCCTTGTATAAATCCCAAATTATAACACCACCCATAACCGTACCTGCGTTAATGTATACATCGTATTTTGAAGTCACTTTGATTGAACCTGAATACAAAATTGATTTCTCACCCCACACAGATTTTTCCCATTGCAGGGTTTGAGAATATGAATCGACACCTAAAATGACATTATGAGCTGTCAACAAATAAACTTCCAAACCGTTGTAGCTGAATTCACCTGCAATGATCCAATCATTGACCATTTTTTCATACTTAGTTAGTTCTTCTTCCTCCAATATTTGATTTAATGACAAAATACTGAGAGATCTTGCACCATAAAAGGCTAAGGTATCTCTATCAAAAGTTATACCATGTATTTTATTTTTCTTGAAAATCCTTTTGGTCGTGATTACTTCTGAGGTTTTGTAGTTGTAAATTTTCAGTATTGGACCATGTCCAACTAGGAGAAGGTCATCTTCGAAAAATTTAAGAGCAATGGTTGGACCATTATGCTCTATTGGAATAAGGTTACCAGCCATTTGAACCTATCCTATACAAAAGTATCTCAATAAAACTTATGGACAATGAACCATATGGTATGACAGACCGAAATAAAATTTCTGGCTCATCTCTTTAAAATTTTTAGCTTGGTCAAATTGAGTGTTATGAGCACCTTACTAGTGCACACATAGTTGTCATGGTTACAGATTAAGCTGGATATTTGGTTCGCTTTTTTGTATTTTTGTTTTTGTTTTTCTTTTTTTTTGTGTTTTTCTCTTGTAACCGAGTTTTAAATGAGTTTCAAAAGTAAACAACAAGAATAGCTTATTGAATTTATTGAACTATCATCTACGACCGAACATTAGGATTTATTTCTACACCCTGATATATTTGGTATTCAAGAAGAACCAAAGTTGATTACCTTATAGAAATAATTACAATGGAATCCACCGATGACCTACACTTTCTTAACGATAAAGAAAATTTGGATAATGCACAAAACAACAAATCAAAAAAACAGAACAACAGGAGAGACTCTTTTGCAAAAGGAATACTAAAAAATCTTAACAAAGAAGACACACAAAATATGACTGGAAGACAACTAGCACTAAGAGATGAATATTCCGAAAGAGCTCTTAGCAATAAAGCAAGCTATAAAAGAAGAGTTTCATTTGCTCCAGAGGTTACATTACACAAAATTGATTTAGTAGGGCACTCTGATTTGAACCATAAGAAAGAACCAAAAAGAAGGGAAACAATTGCTTTCACACCTAGTGGACGCAGCGAAATCAATATAGGATCTGAATTTACTGATACCATCATAACTGATACTGGACCGACCGAAGATTTAATAAGGGGCTACGGTATTGAAGAGCTTCGGTACGATAGTAGTGATATTGAAATGGAAGATGCAACGAATGTTTTCTCATCACCAAAAAAATTTGTCCAGGATCCAGTATTTGAAATTTTTCAAGATTCAAATAACGAAAATGCAGAGCTGACTGATATGAGCATCACCAGAATGGATGAAGATCATACCATGGACCTTACAAAACCTCTAGGAGCTATTCAGAAACTAAGTGGTAAATCTTCAATTCAAATTCAAGAAGAGTCATCTCAATCGCAACGACCATTTGGCTCAATAAAGAGCCTGTTCGAAAACGAAGAAGAAGAAGAAGAAGAAGAAGAAGAAGAAGAAGAAGAAGAAGAAGAAGAAAAAGAAAAAGGAAAAGAAGAAGAGAGAGAAAAAGAAGAAACTGGTGAATTGAATGACATAGACACACCTAAAACTCTCAATAGGGTGCCTATCTTCCATGATTATGGGGCGCTGGGTAATGATGGCCTGGGGACGGAGATGGAGATGGATTTAACCCAACCCTTTACCAATAATGAAAGGCAAAGAACGATTGAAGCATACAATTACCATAATATCTCAGAGGATTTAATCAATACAAGTACTCAAGAAGAATCGATGGATATCACTAATATGAACAATGAATTAACTTTGCAAAATACCATCATCAATAGGGAATTAGGTCTGATAAATAACCAACCATCAAGCAAGCCTGTTCCATTAAACGGTCTAGAAATAATAGAAAGCGAACTTGAAACTTCAACACAACAGAATAACATTATAAATCATACCCCAACAAAAAAAGTTAGAGGCACTAATCCTTTAGAATTGAAAAGCATTCACACATCAGAGAGTGGGTCACCAATGTCATCCAAAAGGAAACGTAAACAATCAGATACGACAGCTCAAGAATTAAGGATTAGGATCAACTCCTTGACACCTAAAAGGTCACGCAAAACTGCAGCTTCTGACTCTCAACGAAAAGAGATGGTTCCTTTTGAGAGTGCTGCTGTCATTTTATCTTCCCAATTTAGTTCACAAGATGAAACAAAATTATCATTTACCCCATTACCCTCCAACCAGAATCACAAAATAAGGTCTATTATGAATTTAGAAAAAATGGAGTTGGCTCCCTTAATCGAGAGTACCAACCTAGGAGCTCACGAAGAAGAAAGCAACCCATTACAGGGGGGCTATGAGTTAGTGTCACTGTCCCAATTTCTAAAAGATCTCTCGATTGAATTTTTTGATAATTTGAATATAAATGAAAACTTTGCCGTTAACTTTAAACAAATAGATTCAAACTCCAATTTGAGCTTATCAGATTTCATGATAGCTAAAACATCGAAACTTCCTTGGCTGGAGCTATTTAGTTTCAGTTGTCAAGAACTTCAAAAGAATATGAAAGATCTGAAAACGCTGTTTGACAATCTAGATGATGAATTTTCAGAAGAAAATCCTCAAATTGTCAGGGATTATTACCAGACAAAATCTTTGACCCAACAGAAGAAAATGAGTGATAACTTATTGCTAATGAAGAAATATTCTGATAAAGCTGCTGAGAAATCCTGGAATGCGTGGAGAGACAAGTTGATGGATGAACTATTAGCAAGGCTCGAAGGTAATCTAAGCTCTTTATCTAACGAGTCAAGAGAACTGTCAGATAAATTGAAAGAGATAACTTCCATTGAAGCTGATCTCAACACAAAAAAGGAAGAATCCTCAGAAAAACTTAAAGATATTGAAATAAGTAAAGAGCGGTACGAGTCCCAAGATTCAGAGGATCTTTCAGAAGCTAGAAAACGGCTAGTAATGGAACTTGATTTTCTAATAGATGAAGAAGCTGAACTCAAAAACCTTGAGAGAGAACTTCAAGAACTGAGCACCAATTTTATCGACAATAAATCATTAGAAATAGACATAGAGGATAAAAGAAAGTTTGTTGCAATACACAAAGTTGATGTTGGCTCAAGACTTGATTTGTCTATTAAAAACATTTACATTTTACAGTCTGTTTCCGGAGTTAAATTCAGAAAGCTTGATGGGAGTACAATCAACATTTACCTCGAACATTCTAACATAAGCATTGAGTTTGATTTGCTAGAGGAATCCAAGAGACTAATAACTTTTCCGCCAAACTTACCCAAGGTCATTGGGTACTACTTGCAGAGATTTATAAATAACCATAGAGAGATGGAAATATCATATGTCGTTAAATCGTTGCAATCCATATATGTTTCATTGGATGCAATTAATGATCAATTATATTATCTTGGTTTGCTTTGTCCTATCAAGATCCACTTTGAAAATGAGCTACAAATTGAGATAATCGAATTCAACAAAAACGAAAAATATAAAGCCAAAATCTCTTTAAAACTTAGCGAAGAAAGAATTTTCAACAACCAATTAATTCCTTCATCAGTAGAAGCAGTACTTCTCTATGCAAAGAATGACCTGACCCAGGAAACACTTCTCAATAATTTTCTGAAGAAAAATATGCATATTAGAATGATTCAGGATATCAAGAGCTTGAAGTTAATTAAATAGAGAAATTACTATAGATAATATACACTTATCTTTCTGAATAAATCTGACAAGAGAAGATCTACAGTTACAGCAAAAATTTTGAATTTTCTCGTAAATTAAGGGCTAAAAAAATTCTACATTAAATGTAGAGCAAAAGCAAAAGCTAAAATTGACGCTAAAAGGCTCGAGCTTTTTACCACAGAGCCTGAGCCTTGGGAAACAACTGGGGAAGATGGTGTGGATGGTACAGTAATGTTTGAAATACTGACTTCACTAGCGGTTGGGGAGACTGGAGGAGTGATGCTCAACGTTGCAGCTGTACTTATACCTGGGAGTGTTATTGTTTGTATTTCCTGCACAGTAACAGTAGTAGAGCTTTCGGTAGACGGAGTCTGCTGGAACAAAGTAGTCTGAGCAATAGTTTCTTGCAACACAGATTGGGCAGAAAATGGAATAGTTTCTGTTGCGTTCAATGCCTGACTCTGAGAAATAGTTAAAGAGGGTATGGAAAGCGTTGATATAATTGTTTCAGTGGTTCTCTGTGTAGTAGTGGTGTTCAATGAGATCAAAGAGCTCTGAATTGTGGCAGAAGACGGAATCTGGGAAGTGATCGTCTCAATAGTAGTCGAGTTTACTGAGGCGGACGTGCTCTTAACTGCTGCAGAGGATGAAGATCTTGAAGTGATTGTCTCAGATGTTCTGGATGAGCTTTTTGACAAGGTTGATTTTGAAACTTTTGAAGAAGTTGTCTCAGTTGTCTTTGAGCGTTTTGTTGAAGTGGACTTAGTAGACTTTGAAGTGGTAGTCTTAGGTGGTTTTGGAGTGGTAGTTTTAGGTGGTTTTGAAGTAGTAGTGGTTGACTCCTCTTTGTGCTTAGTTGATTGCTTCGCTTCAGAATGTGAATCACGCTTTTCAACATAATTTCCAACAAAAATGATAGCGCTTTCATTCTCTTCTCCACTAGATAAGTTTTCACCGATAAAATCATTTTCAGCAATTAGCTGGGATGCTTCAATAGCGGTTGTTTCTTCAGCGACGATATAGCCTTCGTTACCAGAATCAATGTTTTGAACCACGGCTGCACAGCTTACTGAAACAGCAGCGACTGTTAATAGAACCTGTGAAATTTTCATTAGAGTCGTAGTGAATTGAGATTATTAAAAATGGGATAGTTAAGAGAGAACAATTGATCGATGGAGCTGCAAAACAGCTCATATTTGTATTCCAAAAGAGCACAGCAAGCATTTTCTTACTTTGTCAATTGATTAATATATCTTGATGAGTTTCTATTCTGGGAAATTAATAGTGGTTCATTCTCAGTGAGAATAATAGTTGAAATTTCACAATATTTGTTTGTCTAATAATGCGTTGAGTCCCATGGCACTTTGATCTAAATATAACCGGTTTTAGGCGAAATTGATATCATTAAAATAATTGAGAGTATGAATCACTCAAAAAAAATTTATAACTAAATAGTTTTAAAAATTATCAAGAGATGAGTTTGAAAATCATGTTGCTTTCAACGGGACCATATCATGAGCAGATTAAAAATAATTAATTATAACTATCAATATGAATAATATTTCGAGCGGATCACCAAAAACTCTTTGTCAGCTTGGTGCACCGGCGCACCCCGATGCGCGAATAGTGAGCAATGTGTACTAAAGAAAAAAACTGATAATCAGTTAGATTTTATGCAGTGATAATTTATAAATTTATCTGGTGAAATACCTATTCGGATTTCAGAGATAATTTCTGGTTCAAACATCTTAGTCATGCAAAACTCATATTAAGCTCAATCAGTGCTATAGTATTGGTTCTACTGCTATTGTCTATATTATTACAACTCATTTAAAATATTAAATACAAAAAAAAAAAAACTTTACATAAACTAATTCACAATAAATTAAAATGAAATCAAATGCATTAAATGTCGAGAATTGAAAAAGTGTTCTAGATTAAACCTTGACATTACTTAATTAACTCCTATTCTTGTTTTTGATGATAGATTTCAAAAAAGAAACCCATTTCTGATGTGTGTTTTCCTCCCTCTCATGCTCCTCAATAGTACTTTCAAAAGAATTAGGCATCTTCAACTATCTATTGAGCACCACCGAAAAATTGACCAAAGTTTTGAGAACCACCACTTTGTTGGAAATCAGAGGCGATTTCTTCCAAAAAGCTAAAGGCTGAACCCACCGCAACAACAGCAGCCGCAGCTTTTCCATTGGCGCCAAAAACTTCCCCAGCTTCAGCTAAAACTGCCAATGCCAAACCACCTGAAACGGCAGCAACTGGAATAACTCTTGCTAATTCCTTTGATACTGAGACATCTCTACGGCCAGAAATTGAAACACCTTGGTCTTTGAATTGAGCGGCAATGTCTTTTGGACCTGAACCTGAGTTAACACTCCAAGTGTTTGCAAATAATGCTGATGATAAGGCGATTGTGCCGAAGAATACAATTGTTTTAATTGGTGATAGTAATGAAGCAAATAAACCACTTGATGGCGAAAACAAATATAATAATGAAAAGTTTTCAACAACAAAGTTTCCGCTGAAACCACCGGTAACATAATGTCCTAAAATTTTAACAGCAATATGGGTTGGGTCATTTTTAAAGATACCATTAACAATAGCATAACCGACAATATTGATATAGAATAACACAACATATGAGAAAAGCAATGGTAAAGCACCAGTATACAATAATTTTATTGGAAAAACGTTTGAAACAGATCTGACTTTGTTTGATCTAATTGGTAAGTCAATTCTAAAGTTTTGTAAGTATACAGCACCTAAGATAGTTGCAGCAACCGCATAAAATTGAGTCAAGTTTGGTAAATAACTTCTAGTAAATGAGTCAACGATAGCATTTGTGAATGGTTTTGTTCTAATATTAGAAATTAAATTGATTAAAGCCCCTTGTCTTTCCCAACCTCTAGTAGTGTGAACTGAAGAAATACCAACAAAATCTCCTACAAAGTTAGCTGCAATGTTAACAGTTGTGAAGGTTAAAGCACCTGAACCAAAGCCATAACCTTTATCAATGATTTCAGAGATTAAGGTGAAAACAAAACCAGCACCAACTAATTGCAAGTTAATTGCGATAATTTGGTAAAATGATAAATTATAACCAAAGTAACCAGTTAGTAAGAACAAGTTGGTTAATAAAAAGTATTGGAAAATAGAGAAGATTTTTTGTGAAGTTTGGAATAGTTCTCTATCAGTTCTGGATTGGAAATTAACTTTGATGACTCTTAGACTGGCTAATAATTGGAAAATTAAACCAGATGAGATAATAGGGAAGGCACCAAATTCCAATAGAGTACCTTTTTCAGCACCAAAAATTGGACGTATCCAATAGATTGGATCATTCGTAATTGATGAAGTCCCATAAACTGGTAATTGGGCGAGAATGTATATGATACCGGCAGCAATGGTGTAAACGACTTTATCGTCGAAGCTCAATGCTGAGTATGGTTTTTCAATTTCTGGCAATAAAGGAACAAACGGTTTGGCTAAATCAATAAGACGGAATCCACTCATTTTGGAATATGAAAGAATTTGAATGAGAGAGATACAAAGACAACGAGCTTAATTGAAGGGGTTCAATAATGATCAATTTAACGAAGTGTTTCGTTTGTGGCCGTTTTTTTCTGGAGGTAATTGTCGAGTTTCGTCAACGCAATGAAAAATCAACGCGAATTTCTTTGCCGTCGTATATATATTAGCTATTCTTGGTATTGAGAGCGATATCGGTATTAATAGAAATAAATATCTCGTAGATTATGTGATAATGAAACTCATCAGTAAAGAAACAGTTGATTTCCTGCTAATCGCAAAATCTTTCCATAGCTGAATATATTTAAATTAAAACTCTGAGTTTTAGACGGACCCCAACCTTTTCCACGTGACATTAATGTCATTCATCTTCTGGCCAACCCAATATTATTAAATTTTTTTTTCAATTTACAATAATTATGTCCATACAACCAAGCTGGATGATGCTTTATTGACCGTTCAATTATGGGTGACTCATTAGGTAACAATTTGTCCAGTAAACCTGCCGACTCTCAAATCAACTATAACAATGCTATAGATTACTGGTCTTCAACACCGGCCACAGTTGATGGAGTTTTAGGTGGCTTTGGTGAAAAGACATCAGTTCCAAAGGCTGATGTGATGGGATCATTAACATTCTTAAGAAAATTAAAGGCGAGAATGCCATTATCTGAAGGCCAAATTAAATACGTTGTTGATATAGGTGCCGGAATAGGTCGTGTGACTAGAGACATGCTACACAAAGTTGCTGATAAAATTGATCTTGTTGAGCCAGTCGTACCATTTGTTAAACAAATGGATGTTGAGTTAAAACCATTAATAGAGGAGGGTAAAATTGGAACTATTTATGATATTGGTATGCAAGATTGGAATCCAGAAAATGGCAAATATTGGTGTATTTGGTGCCAATGGTGTGTTGGTCAATTACCTGATAATGAGTTTGTTAACTTTCTAATAAGGTGCAAAGATGGGTTACAAACAAATGGTACTATAATAGTGAAAGAAAATAATTCTTTTGAAGAAGATGTCTTTGATGAAACTGATAGTTCTGTTACTAGATCTAATGCATCATTTCAAAAATTATTCAAAAAGGCTGGCTTGAAATTGATTGCTGTTGAATTACAAAGAGGATTACCAAAGGAATTATATCCAGTCAGAATGTACGCTTTAAAACCTGAATAAATTATGTTGAATGAAACTAGAGTTCGAACTTGATATATTAAAAAAATACTTATATATAGATATACGAATAAATAATGATAACTATGAGTTGAATGCTTGTTAGTGAATTTAATCTTTCGCCAAAAGAGTAATATTAATGTATTTATTATCAAATATAATAAGGATCAGATAGGAGCGAAAGACGATGGCTGTGTTTTTCTTCAGTTTAATTCAGTTGAACTATGCAAAAAAAATTGGTATCATCACTTTATCATTATACTTGTTAACTTAACATCTGTATTTTTATTACATACTTTCTAGTTTAAACACTTTTGTTAGAGAGTGATCATTAGAATTGGTAAAGATTGGGAGGGAGGGAGAAGACAAAAATCGCTGAATTTTTTTTTCTCTCTCTTGTTCAAACATTGGCGCTCGGCGAGTCGTGCGCGTTCATGGCTCGCCTCCAACAACCATGGATCTATCCAATAAAAAAAAATTAGGGCGAATGTTCCAGTGTTCAAGGCTGTAATCCAACTACTGCAGAAGACAAAAATGTAATTTCTATAAAGTAAATCATAAAATCATAGAATTATTATAAACTTCAGTAAAGAAATAAATAAATATATACGTTGATAAGCTATTTAATATACTAAATCATCTACCAGATCAACGGATACTTTGGGCTGGAACGTTATATGACAATTTACCTTGTCGTTGTAGCAGAAGTTCAGACTGTGTTCTTCTAATTTCTTGAGATTCTTGAGCAATTCTCAAATCCTTTAACTTTGCTTCCAATAATGGAACTTCTCTTAACACTTTATTAATGTCAATCAATTCATTCTCCCATCCTAACCTTTTTTTTGCATCTAACTTATTGAATGTATAAGTACCATCACCTTTAAACTTCAAGATATAATTGTGGAAATGCCACAAAGAAGATCTATGTGCGACTGACAAAACCGAAATTCCCAATGATTGAGTATGAAAGTACATTAACTGTTCCATTTGTGGTGAGACAGCAGAAGTGCATTCATCCAATACTGCAAATTTTGGCTTATGGTAATATAATCTAGACATGGCTAATCTTTGCTGAACACCAATTGATAATTCTTCTGGCCAATTTCTTACAGTTGCAAAAGGATCAACCTCATGGACTTCTTGGTTTGAGTTCCTAGCCATTTCTAACGCGATATTTTCATGTAATAAAAACTTCAAATCTAAAACATCGAAAATTTCGTATAATTCATTGTTAGTTTTGTATTTATATTCAGTTGAAGGATATATAATTTGATCCCTTAACGACGATTTAAATAAGTAAGCTCTCTGTGGTAAGTAAAATACATTCTCAAAATTTTTAGGTATTGTTAACTGGCCACTGATAACAGGCCATAAGCCACCCAAAATCCTAAATAATGATGATTTACCACATCCATTAGGACCAGCAATCAAAAGATGATCTCCGTGGTTAACTTTAAATGATAATGACTTGGCCAATACAACATTAGCTGGTGTTATCAATGGTATTTCTTTAAATTCGATGACATTCTCATCATATTTAATTAAACCTTTTTGTAAAATATTGGCTTCTTGATTGGATGACGAATCAATTTCAGCTAGAGCATTTGAAAATTCGGAAATTCTTTTCACGTAACCAACAACTTGCTGAATATCCTTTCTTGAATGAATTAACATCCCTAATGATGATGAGGCAGATAACAACAAACGACGATTGGTGATGAACGTTGCTGAGGAGTTGTGATCAATGGTGTTTGAAAATTTATTTATAAATATTGGGGTGGCACACAGAACTAGACCGGCAGCACCCCACGTATATTTCACAATGAAATCGGTTGCTGTATCATAAATAGCCCTGGCACGAATCTCATAATCAGTGAATTTTTCTAATTCATAATAAGATCTATCCAAAATATCCTGTTCTCTAGAATGTCCTCTCAAAATACCAATTTCTTCACTGAAATTAACGATTCTTGAGTGCAAAGAGCGAAGTTGGCCTTCTAAACGAGATCTTTCAATAGCAAACTTCGTGAAATTCGGGGACATAAACTTCAAGAACAATGAAGTGCTATGAGCAACAACCCCAAGAATTAAAGTTCCTTCGGCTGATCCTGACTTAGCTAATTCAAAGGAACACAAAATCAAATCTAAGGATGGTTTCAAAACATGATTGGGTAGACTGGCTAATGCTGAAGATAAATTTGTGATATCAGTAGTAATTCTTTGATTTGGATCATTGACCTTATGCTGAGAATCTGACGGTATATGGTTTAAAGTGTAGTAATTAGGATTTTTTTTTACGGTCGTTTCTTCATCTTGACTTGGTAAATACAGCTCCATCATCTTTCCTGTCAAATTCTTGTTGATATTTAACGCCAACTGATTGGTAACAAAATCTAACAATGAATTTGTTAAAGCTGCTGGAATACCTAATGCCATCCATTGCAAAAGTAACTGGAAAAACTTTGAAGTCTTTTTCTTGATCAACGAGCTAACTAGCCACCCATCTAATGCTGCAACTCTCAACGTCAATAGCGCCCTGATCACAAGTAATACCAATTGAATAACAAAGTAGAATGGGACCTGTGTTCTCCAAGTAGGTATTAGCGTTTTAATTAACATCGCTATGGTTGCCTTCTCTAGTTTCAACTTTTTGCTTGGTTCTTTAGTAGATGTTCGTTCGCTCGTTATTACATCTGATTCATGAGATCGTTTGGATCCCTCCATTTCAGATTTCTTGGGTCTTTGAGACTGAGAGTTATTGAAGCTCATAAACAAAAGAATGAGGTATGATGTCTTAAGAATGAGCCCTTTGTGCAAATTATACCAGTTGAAGATCCCATTGTACTTGTTTAGCTTACTAACTTGCATTATTGTATTTGGATAGTGAGGTATGATATGTATTTTTGACTGAGCTTTAGTTTTGTTGGTGAAGTAGAAGAATCATATATCTAAGTTAAAAAGAGTAATAAAAAAAAGAGTTTCTTCTGATATTTAAATTACATAGGAGGAATGACATTTTAGCTAATTAACCACTCTACTAACATTTAATTAAGTCAAACTAATTTTTTTTGTGTGAGTGTGAGTGTGGGGAAAATAAATCATGCACGAAGGGCCAAGTCTAAGTTAAGTTATGTAATTTACCGAGCAGCTTAATATACCAGCTGCTTAACATAATTTTATTTGCTGCTCACATAATAAATCTAATTATAATATTTTTTGACCGGCCTTAGTCATCATATGTTCTCGGTAGACGCACGTCCTTTAATTTCCGCGAAAGTTGCCTTATTCTTCAGCAATTGGTTTATGATTTCTTCACGTCTCTTTAAATAATATAACTCGCAAATCCCAACTATTGTTAAGCCTTCATGTTCAGCTAGTAATTCTTGAATAATTGATTTCAGACTATCTCTGTTCAATTCCAAAGTTTGACAATTTAGTTCATTATGAGATAAGGAAAATACTAGATGGTTAACAAATTTTTCATAAATGAGGTCTATATTTTCTGCCTTGTGCTCTTCAATTAACTGTGCCAGTAATAGCCTATCACGTGTGTTCAGCTCTTCTAAAGAAATACGCTGTTTCATCACTAAGTGCAAAGGCTTCTATCTGTAATTCTCTTTCTATATTTCGTCTTATGGCAATAAATTAGAACGAGTGCATGCCAATTAATCAGATATTTGAATTGATTCAGAATTCTTGATATTAGATTTTCTTAGTAAACACGAATTAAATCTAAAAGTAATTTGCCTACCATGGAAAAAAAAAATCGCGAAATCGAGCGACTGGCTTTAAAAATATGAAAACATTGGCCGTACCAATTCTAAATCATAACAATATTAATTTACTAACAAAAAATACCAATTGTAAACAAAATTAGACGTTAACTGCATTTAGAAACCCATAGTTGACAAAAGATACTAATAAAGAAATTGATATTCAAAGAATTCGAATTGGTTTCATTTGCTTTTGTTTTGTGGTACATGCTATAGTGCAGTAAAAGGACTATCCTAAACACATTCAAAAAAAGGAAAAAAAAATTATTATGTCGACTGTCTGGGAGAGCTCCAATACACAACAGTCGAATAATAATGATACCTTACAATACAAATTTTCCAAACTAAATGGTTTATCACAGTCTAAAATACCCGTAAAGAGCAATAGACAGGTTTCTGCTCCCATTACTCCCTTGGATGAATCAACACTAGGCGCTCATATCAAAAGATCATTTATCCCAAGAATAACATCATCACCTAGTGTTCCTGAGATCAACCAGCGTTATCTGAGGTCACATTCCATTAAATCTTCACCAGTTCAAGAACAAACTTCTACCCCGAAAATACATAAATCGAAAGAAATCGATACTCCGCCATCAACACTAACAAAGTTATCCAGAGAAATGAGACTGTTATCGTTAAACACACCACCTGCACCATCTTATGATTCACCAAGCGTTCGCTCAAGACCTTTATTAAAAAAAGCTTCTGTTTTAAAAGAAAGGAATACAGATGATTTTACAGTTGCTGATTTAGCTAACAAAAATAGATCAGTGTCAAGTCCACACCTGGGCGATAGAGCCGCTAACTTAAATTCAGCAAAAGATTTGATGGGTGAGAATCGGTCGCCTATCAGACAGTCTTCCCAAGAATCTTCCAGATCTTCAAAAAAAAACTTATCAGTACCGAAAACCACAAGAAGGAGGGTTGTGAGCTCAAAAACTAATTCAAATGATTCACCACTTGTTAGACTGACAAGATCAACAACTGCATCAAATTTGAAAATTGTTGCAAAATCACCAACTAAAGTACCACAAAAACAAGAATATTCAAGTTTTCCAAAAAAGATGCCCCCAAGGAGACCTATATCTGATACAAAACTCAAGGATAGAGTTACAGTAAATGATTATAATTCTAAACTGGTTATCCCGAAGAAACGATCATTTACAAAATCATATAGTGTAAATACTGGACTAAAAGATTTGGTTGGTAATAATGAACCAACCGCACCAAGAGGTAAAAGGTTGCCTGAAAGATCAAATGCCTCCACTTTGAGATCACAAAGTATTTTTTCTCAGTCATCCAGAAGAAATTCATTAAAGGACCCAATAACACCATCAAAAGTATCAACATCAGAAGAATTATACAATACATTATTATCCTTTCCTAAAACGTTCCAATTTATTTCAACTTGGAGTTTTGTTAAATCATCGTCAAATATAGCTAATCTCATACATAAAGTGCGACTTCCTGAAACGCTAGATTCGTTTGAAAGAGCAGAAATAGTAAACCAGAAAGAAAAAATTTATTATATCGGTGAAAACTTGGGTGTCAAAACTAGAAACTCTATGGAGCTTTCTCAAAATTTCGGATTTGATGACGATAAAGGTAATTTGAAAGTGAATATGAATGATCATATAAGTTATAGATACCAGGTTGTATCCAAGTTAGGATTTGGGATGTTTGGAAACGTTTTCAAATGTATTGATCATAAAGAAAGGAAAGTCATATCTCTGAAGATTATGAAAAACGATATTAATTGGTCATTACAATCAATGAATGAAATAAAGGTATTGAAATTATTGAATTCAGGACCAAATATTCTATCATATATTGAGCATTTCAATTTCAGATCACATATTTGTATTGCTACAGAGCTTTTAGCAGTTAATTTACTTGAAGCCTTAGAGTCAACAAAATTCAAAGGGTTTGAATTGAATGTTATTCAGTCATGGTCAAGACAGCTATTATCTGGCTTACAATTTATGCATGAAAAGAATATTATCCATTGCGACTTGAAACCTGAAAATATCATGCTAATGTCCCCAAATTCTTTGAATTTGAAAATCATAGACTTTGGATCTTCGACTGTGGATGATGACTTGACTTATTCCTATATTCAATCTAGATTCTATAGAGCCCCTGAGGTTTTACTAGGTTGTCGTTACAACAAGAAAATTGATATTTGGTCGTTTGGTTGTCTAATATATGAAATGTATAGAGGAGTACCACTATTTGAGGTGAAGGATGAATTGCAACTATTCAAAGCATTCATCAAAACTTTAGGATTTCCATCTCCGAGAACAATATTGAGCTACAGAAATGTTATTTTCAAAAATGGTTCTATCAATTCAAGAAAAGATCCTAACTTCATTGACAAAAAAACGATGATTTTCAGTATGTTTGATAGACTGGGAACTTATAATAATACTCCATTGGGTCCAATTAAGAAAGAACCTCTTTCTAAGAAAATTGGAATAGATAACGTAACGTTTATCCAATTTCTTGAAAAAATACTAGTTTGGGACCATTCAGAAAGGCATGATGCATATGCGCTTCTTGGTGATGATTTTTTAAAGCTTTCAGTTCATGAAGCTTAGGAATAGTACACACTACAAAATTATTAATGAAGATGATGATAACGATGATGACTATGATGATGATGAATATTTATTTTAAAAGACATGAATCCAATATAAATTACTGTAGAATTGTGTAATTTCTTATGCAAACATTAAATCAATACCTTTTTCGGATAGAATATCCGCCCAAAACCTTCCTGTTTCCCAGCTTTCTACCATTACGTTATAAGCATCTCTTGATCCAACACTACCTGTTTCGATCAAAATCTTCATTCTTTCTACATAAAAGTCTCGAGTTTCTTGGTCAACAGCCTCACATCCACAGCTGAATAAGGAAAACATTGTGCAATTAGCAGCTGTCGCGGTCTCTGGGATCCTTTCTCTTATAATTTCTGTTATTTGAACAACGACTTCTTGAACAATATTACTCTGTGTTGACATCATTAGAATCCGTCTATATATTTGTAACACGCCAGCAAATGCAATTACACTGTTAGTAGCTCTGAGAATTTCATAGTCATCTAATTGCGAATTTCTTGCATCAATTGTATCTTGTTCTATTTTGAAGCGAATTTTGTCCCTTTCACTCTCCGTTTCTTCCATGTATCTCAAAAGCCTATCCTTTACATCTAAGGATCTTTGAATTAGACCGATTGATAGCTTATCGGGTGTTTTGCATAACTTTTCACGCTCATCAATCAATGATATAATTTCACCAAAAAAGTCCAGTATTTTAAAATCAAACCCCATCAATGGATCAATATCTTTCAAATTCTCTCTGCCTGTTTTGGAAATCTTTGGTCCCTGCCATAGAATCAAATTTCTAGATGGCGAATTGGTAAAGGTATCAGAAGATGCAGCCAATAAACCAAAAACATCCAAATAAGCAAACCAACGTGAAAAGAAAAATACTAGATCGGATTCATCCGCGAGCTCAAATGAAACCCCTTTAGCTGTTTCTGGGTGTTGTCTTTCAGAGACTGCTTTCAAAAAACCTCTTGACATAACGATTTTCCTAGCCCCTAAATAGTGATTTCTCCAACCATACCTCGGACCTCGAATTATATCCAAACCAGTCATCACTAGAATTAAAGCCAACGTGTAATCTGATTGAGATTCTTTCGGATCCGTTAATCTTTGGTATAAATCTTTCAACACTCTTGAGAGCAAATCACTGATTAACTCTTTTGGGAAACTTGATGGAGTTGTATTTTTACAGGAATATGTTTGTATAACACCCATTGCAATTAAACCACTTAAAAGACCATCGGTCCCAGAGATCATAGAAATTCTCGGTAGTAAACATGTAAATGGGTTCTCTTTATATGAGTTTGGATTTGCAGGAACCAAAGTCTTGGAAAATATATTGATGTAATAGTGATAATATTCTCTGTATTTGGAATTCTGTAGGAGCAAATCAGGGATCGGTTCTATAAAAGGTGGGATAATATACAAGTAGTCTTTCATTTCATTTGAAATCACTTGATCTATTGAACGGAATAAATTATCGTTATCTGAAGTTGAAGGTGAATCAGTATTTGTAAAAAAAATAGAGTTGAATGTTAAATCTTCAAATAATAAACCTGGTTCGCTTAAAACATCAGTGGAGTTAAAGGATTGAATGTCACCCAAGTTTGATTCATGATTCGATCCAAAAGATGTTAAATCGGGTAATAAAACTTGATTAACGAATTCTTTAGCTAATGAATTTGATGTCTCTAAATCCTTGAATGCTGTTGCAAAATTATCATAAGTTGGTGTATTTAACAGTCTTTCAGTAGACGATTGTATAAGTGTTGAAGGTATAGTGAATTGCTGATCTATATCTAAAGGTTGAAAGATCTCTTCTATCTTCGGTTCCGGTTGCTGTAATATATGGAACTTTGAAGGTATTATGTGTGATTCATTAATGAATGAAGTTGATTCCCTGTCGGAATCTATTGTAGTAGACCTAGTTATGGAAGCCGCACTATACACTTCAGGTGTCATGAGTTGTATTTTCTCTGGAATACCGGAGGCACATGGTGTTAAAGGGATCGATTCCAGAAGAGTTTTAGCTGTATTTTGCGTTTTATGGGTATTTGACTTCTCTGGGTTGTACTTCATATCAAAAGAAGAGATTGTACCGAATCCCATATTTGATTTTTTTTCATCTTTGAACGGTCTTCCACCCCATGTGAGTTTGATGCTGTAATCACAGGAAGACCCTGTTTTAAGACATAATGTACATGATGGTTTTAGTTCATCACATTTCACCTTCAATCTTTTACATCTATGACATCCAAATCTTGATCTCAATTTCTTCTTAGGTGTGCCATTTTCAAGCTTAGACCTTTTCTTCGAAGTGCTTTCAATCCTATCTTCTGTACTCATCTTAATGGAAAGAAGTTGCTTACACACTGCTGTCAGTACAGTTTGATGAGCCCTTAAATCTATAGAATTATTTTCAATGGAGTTTAATGACTTGGAAAGATAATATTGAAGAAGTATTCCGCGTATGGAAACCCATATCTAATTATTTGATCAATTTCAGGTCTCTACCATTTCTATCCAACAGTTGGATTCTTGATTAGTGTACTTCCTACTTGTTAATGTAGCGTTGGATTATATTGAAAGAAAGGCGCATTGAGCTTCTTGTTCAGGAAATCTGTTTGAATGCTGAGAAATTTCGCGATCCTTAAATCAAAATGAAATCTGACACAAAGTTACTTATCTCAGTGTTCTCGGGTCCAATATTTCGCGATATTACCAAGCTAATAAAAGTCTACACTCTACAGCTGTATTTTTTTTTTTATACTGTAAACTTATATTAATTTTTTCTCTATACAAATCTCTTCGCTACTCTCTGTTGTAAAAGTTATTACGTTTCTTAAATTGTCTGTTCTAATCCTGGGTATTAAAAGAAGAAAAAGAGCAAGACGGAAATCGTAAGCACTTTTTCGTGGAGTTTTACAAGATTTGAGAACTTGATATACAGGGTTGCAAGTTCTATATGTTTCTTAGATGTACCATTTGTTAGGTCTAGGTTTTATCTGAGTTTAAGCCTTATAATCTGCGTTTTTCAAGGTTTCTCGGTTTTTCGAGGTCAGGAGTTAGGACAGGACTCTTGAAAATTCAGGTTTTCCCATAGACGTCAAGCTGATTCAGGGTGTTCAGTGCAAACCATTTGGCAGAATGACACAATATGTTCTAACTTCTCAGCCCTCAGTGTTGAGTTATTACCTATGTTAGCCGCCGATCACATCAATATTATTTTACTTTTCCTCAGTATTTTTTACCTGCGCCGTAGTGATAATCTTTCTCTATAAGAGCGGAATTCACTCAATATATATATATATTTGAAAAAATTTAGGAAAGGTTCAAAATTTGATCTATATAATATAAAGCAATCTTGGTGATATTTACTAATGATCAATGTTGTTCAAAATGATGTTAAATCGAATTAATCGTCAGTTTAATTAATCAAGGATTACAAGATGAATTAAGCTCCATAGAAGACATAGTTTTTATTCATGCACAAAATTCGCAGAAGGGATGGGTAAACGGTGCATCCCGGCTATAAGATCCCGAAGCGGCTTAACTATGGGAAAAACTGTATTTCAAAGCTGCTCCCAGACTTTGAAAAAACCCAGACACCTTGTAAAACCCAGATTTGCGATTATAAAAATAAATAAATAAAAACAGCTTGAAAAACCAAAGGAAAATGAAATAGTAACTTTGAATCTGCACACCGAATTTCAGTAGAAATTATCGAAGATGATCAACCAGTCAGAATTAGAAATTCTGGTGCTATGCTACATGTTGTTTTTGTTTGCAATTCACAGATCTCGATGCTCCGAGAAATAATTGTTACACTTTAGCCTATTTTTCGGTAATAACATACGCTGCGCCAGTTCCTACACATAAATATTTATAAATCATAAAATATGATATATATCAGAATGTGTATCTGAAATATCAGAATAGCATCGAATAGATTAGCAGTCTAATTCAACACTTAATAAAACTATACTTTTGTTAGATAAAAATACAATTATTTTGAAGTTTGGATTTCACTTCCAAAAGACATGACAAGACTCAATTCAAGGTTATCGAAAGAAGGAATCACTAAAATCAAATCATTGATTGATGAAGCTACAATTAATCCTAAAACTGGAATCCCTGCTATTTCATTATCAATCACCAATTCTGCAGGGCAGAATTTATTATCTTATGCAAATGGTGTCAATGGTGCTGAATCAACTGAAAAGGTGACAACCGATTCCCTATTATGGATAGCAAGTTGTACTAAATTGGTAACCACTATTGCCGTATTACAACTAGTAGAACAAGGCAAACTAGATTTGGACAATGCTGATCAACTTGAAGAAATTCTTCCAGAGTTAAAGTCCTTACCAATAGTTTCTTTGGATGATGGGGATGATGGCTTGAAGTTAAGGCCTAAGAAGAACAGAATCACTTTAAGAAATCTCCTGACACATACATCTGGTTTAGCCTATAACTTCTTGAATGAGCCACTTGCGAAATATTCATTATTCTTTGGAATACCAGTTGACATTCCTCGTTCCGAAAAGGAAATATTTTTGCCTTTGATTTTTGAGCCAGGAACTTCTTGGTTCTATGGACCGGGTATGGATGCTGCTGGTGTTGTGGTAGAAAGAACCACAAGAATGAAACTTGGCCAATATTTTGAGGAAAATATATTCAAGCCATTAGATATAACAGCAACATTCGAACCAGACTTGAAAAGTTCGAAGAATATTCCTCATATGAGCTACAGGGATCAAAAAACAAATGAATTAAACATAGTAACAAATCCTGCCATTGATGCAATATTCAAAAGGGGAGGTAAAGATTTCTTTCATTCAGGAGGAGCTGGTTTATTCTCTACTCCGCAGCAGTACTCAAAAGTCTTAACAGTTTTAATTAATGATGGTATTTGTCCAATTAGTGGCTCAAAAATTTTGGAGAAAGAAACAGTTAAGTCCATGTATGTCAATCAGCTTCCACATCTACCTAACTACGGTAGATTAAGAATGGTTTCATTTTCCGACCTTACTACGACCATCTCAGAATTAGCGCCACAGCCAGGTAGCCCACCGCAAGGATGGGGTTTGTCGTTTTTTATGCCAATTGAACCTTTAGGAACGGGTAGATCAACCCTTTCAGGATCATGGTCCGGTATTTCCAATTGCTTTTATTTCTTTGATAAAGAAAACGGAGTTTCTATGGTTTTGGGCTCTCAGGTGTTGCCTTTTATCGATGAGCGAGTACTAGGGTTATTTATTCAGCTAGAACTAACTTTGTTCGAGCATTTGGAAAAAAATTAATAACACATCTATTATATTAGTGTAAAAGTTTCATGTGCAGTTAAAAAGCATATTTTCTGTATTCAATTAAACTTTTGACAATTTACAGAGTGAATCTAAAGTTTTCTTATCTCAACGTATTTAACAATTTTCATGCATATGAATCACGATATGTAATAAACGAAATCACAGAATTTCCAGTGATAATTATAGATTATGGACTGGTGGTTCGCTAACGTCAATATTGATATCTGATTAAGTTAGACCGCATTTTAAGCTAAGTTTGAAGTGAAAAAACTAAACGATTAAAAATCTTAACAATTTATATAATCACAGATTCATAATTGAATGCTCTCGTTATGGCAAGTGCACTATTGCAAAGTCTTTTCCAGCCTTTATCGATTTCCACTTTACCCAGTCTGTACAAGATGTAAATTCTTTTTTACAAAAGCCTCTCGAGTCTCTAGGATTGTGTCATTGTTTTCTACTGTTCAATAATCAATATCCAGGCTGTTGAATGTTCCAGTATTTTTACTTTCTATGAATTTTAACCCAAGTACCAGAATGTTTTTGCCGAGGTTATTCAGCTGGAGGTTTCCCGTTTTTTTTTTTTTCTTGTAATTTCTTTCAGTTTTTGAGGTGCTAGTGCCCTTCTGCATACTTAAAGCTTTTCAAACCCAAAGTTCCAATTATTGTCCTCCACAAATACAAACTTTTAAAATTGTTAACCAGCAAATAACGTATCAACAAAACATTAACACCATTAAACTTGAATGCTTGGGTTACCTTAATTTTTGATCATCCCAATGCACATTTTTACAAGGTCAATTTTCAAGTTTCAACCCCTAGGAGAATCAAAATGTAATTCTTAATTTCTCAGATTATTATCGGAAAGATCTATATTTACAGCCAGTATTCGCGGGCTCGAACTTCGCATGCACCGCAAAATCGCATACGTCTGTTAGTCTTGACGCATGAAAGCGGTTACCTCAACTCCTTTTGTAGATCTTCGAAAATCTGTTCAATTCTGTAGGAAGTTTTGAAGCCTGTAAGAAATCTAGAGATTTTATCATTTTTTTAAATTACTACTTTATAATGACTTCAAATAACTCAATAAAGAGATTCAGGAAGTAACAGATAAGATCTCGTATTCTTACCAGCAGACCCTCCGCATTTTCACAAGGCTACCCACAGGCTACAGCTCATAAGAAGACAAAAACATTTCAAATAAATAATCTCGGAATGTCAAGCCCATTACCAGCTCCTAAAATCAAGGAAGAAGGAATCTCCAAAATCAAATCACTCATTGACGGTGCAATTAAGGATAGAAAGAAAGGGATACCTGGTCTGGTTATTTCAATTGTAAATTCAAAAGGAGATAGATTATTAGACTACGCCAACGGATTAACAAGTGTTGAAACAGGTGAGCCAATGACTACAGATACTATTTTCTGGGTTGGTAGCTGTACTAAATTTATTACCACCGTCGCATGCTTGCAATTGGTAGAACGTGGATTAATTGATTTAGATGATAGTGATCAATTGGAAGAAATTGTACCTGAACTGAAAACTCTTCCAATTGTTTCATTGGACGGAAAAGGTGGGATTCATTTGAGACCGAAAAAAAGAAAGATTTCTTTGAGGATGTTATTAAACCATACCTCGGGGCTTGGTTACTCATTTTGGTATGAGGAATTAGCCATCTACGCTAAATACTTCAATGTAAATGATCTAGACCCTAAAGATGTGCAACAATTACTCCTTCCCCTACTTTGTGAACCAGGCACAGATTGGAAGTATGGTGCCGGACTTGATATTGCTGGTATTGCTTTGGAGAGAATTACTGGCTTGACGATCGAAGAATATTTAAAAAAGAATATATTCGAACCATTAGACATGAAGGATTCAACGTTTATACCAAACTCAGACTTACTCAAAAACTATGCCAAACTAAATCTGAGAGACTCTGAAACTGGATTTCTAAGGGAATACCCACATATTTACCAACGTGTTATCAAACAAACGTATAATGATGGATATTTCTTCCAGGCAGGTGGTGGTGGTCTTTTCATAAAGCCTAAGGAGTATACTAAGTTTTTAAGTGCAATAATTAATGACGGTGTATCACCCATAACAAAGAAAAGAATCATCAAATCGGAAACTGTTGGGCTAATTTATGAAAATCAAGTACCTAATTTTCCGGATTATGGTAGGGTTCCACGCGTTTCTTTTAACAAACATTTGCTAAACTCATCACAACATCTAGTCAGACAGGCAGGTGACCCCCCTCAAGGCTGGGGCTTATCCTACTTCAAACCACTGGTACCAATGGGAACAGGACGAAGCATAGACAGCGGTAATTGGGGCGGATTATCTAACCAATTTTATTGGTTCGACAGAAAGAACGGCTTAGCTCTGATGTTAGCAAGCAATGTACTGCCCTTCACCGATAAAAAAGTCACGTCATTGTTTTTCAAAATCGAAAAAGTAGTTTTCGATCATCTATATCGCCCAAGAAGCATCAAGTTATGAATTCAGGCATAAGGCTCACTACCGCTAACATAGATTTGCAGTGAAATATATAGATGCATATAATAGCAGTATAATATCTAACTTTATCACCGAGTCTCTGCTGGGACCAACTTAAATATTAAAGCAGTCTTCGTGTTACCCGTAACCCATTTAACTGGACAGTGGACTAAAAGATGCCTATTCAGATTTGTAGATATTTTATAGATATCTAATTAATCCATTTAATTTACAATACAAAAATATCAAAAACGTACAGAGACTTCCCCTTAGAAAAAAGTGGAAGTATACATTCTGTCTTAGAGAATTAACCGGTTTAGACTAGTTGATCTAATGCATTATGCCAACGATTCAGTTGTTTGAAAATTAATATTATATTTAGTTCAACGTGTTCAAATAACATACATTTTATAGTTCAGGAATCATTCAATCATTTTATTTCATTTTAGTTCACTCACTTACTTGTGTCAATTATAACAATCGATTAAATAGTAATCCTTGTTTAGAAAGTTATAAGCTACTATCAAGTAATCCTTATAGTTTCTCGCTACAAATATTAGGAATTCTAATTAAGTAATAACATACACAAGCTAAATGGGAATATCGTCGACGTCGACACACGATGTTAAGTGTGACAACCCAACAAAAACCTATATAAACAGATGGTCGACCTTCTTACAATTTAACCCTCTACCAATGTGCTTAATATACATCATCGAGTAAATCATACGTAAATTACAGTACTGTTATGATGTTGCAGTAGTGCAGGGTTGTTATCAGGTAATATAGTACGATTTATAATACTATAATTCGGTAATCTATTAAAACTATACAATAAGTGTTCAAGTTCTTAACAGTACTTAGGTCTCTTTAAAATATAATTAATATATAATAAACAGATTGGAAATAATGAGAATAATATTCTCATTATGAATGAGAGAATATTCTAATTGGTAAAGCAGAATGAAAGCTGAGATGTATAACAAGTACCGTTATGTATCTAACAGACGATTAGCTATAAAAAAAAATAAAAAAAGGTCGTACCCGGATTCGAACCGGGGTTATCCGGATCAAAACCGAAGGTGATAACCACTACACTATACAACCCAATAATGTAAATCTATATTCTATAGAAATAAGGAGGCTATGTTGATTATGTAAGCACGAGGTGCTGCTGCTGCTGCCCGCATCAAAATAAATATTATCAAAATATTATATAATAACATTACATAATCAATATGATATATTAATAACAAATATATATTTATTAATATTAATAATATCACGTCGACGCGTACGCAGCTTATGCAGCATCACGTCTAGCTGTATAACGCAGTTGAGTAGTTATACTACTAGTAAGTACAGCTAGTTAATTATACCGTACTGTACGCCTTATAAAACGTCGTCTCCAGTAGCTATATATAACAATTACTATATATTTATCATTTAATTAATTATTAGTTGGTGAATAATATACATCATCAATATTATTAATATCGATAGATCATGGTAGAATATTTAATATGATTGTACTTTTCATCATTATATAGATCATATTATATTGTAATTTGTTATGATATATATAATCTTTTTATTCTCATCAACTAGCTTAATTTATATAATCACAATGTTGTAATGCTAATATTTAGGAAGAATATTGCCATAATTTATATTATATTATTTATTATCGACACTATCCTTATAACAGCACACAGGCCGGTACAGGTAATTTGATAGCCCATGGGCCATGAATATCGACTAATTAGTAATCAGTAGCTCCAGCTTCATATCATGTATATCCATAATAAATAACAATATATACGACGTTTGGTGCGTTTGGGAACTGTTTATTCGAATTACAGTAAATACTATAAGCCATAAATTATAATCTCGGAACAAATATTGCAATTATCTGTTGTTTTTGTTCTTTGCCTGTACTAGGTATATGGATATCAGCTGTATATCATTAGCCTTTGTAGATTGCTAAGTTGTGAACTTGAATCTCCAAAGACGGACATAGACCTATTAAGCGTATAATTTGTTTCTCTAGTGTGAAAGTGTAAGAAGCTATTACTTGACGCATCATATTTCAAGCTCTTCTTTATATACTTTACCTAACTATCTGTAAATGAGGTGCAAGTGTTGGCCAGTAGGCTTCTTGCTAAAATGGGAACTTGTTGGCAGTTGCACTTGCAGGTGAATCAAAACATCTAATTCAAAATTTAATCAAGTTTTCTTCTTAGTTTTTTTTCAATATGTCTATATTATAAGTAATCAATATAGCTAAAAGGTGAAATTTCTTTTTATAATATAATCGACAGGCTTATTTATGTTATCAGATATTGACCCCATGAATCAAATTTTGAATTTGCCGTTGGCTCATAAAATAAAACAATCTATTGGTGTTAATTTGAATCACATACAGTCAATTCAATTCTACAGAAAATTATTCAGTGATCTTTTAGTGAATAAAGAACTAATGTCGAGACTAATTGTATGTATTTGTGATGTTTATATATTAAGTGATTAATATTTTCACTGATGACCATTCTAAAACATATTGGCCTTTAGAACACCCCCTGTACCCCCTGTTTTTTACGCAAAAGAATGTTAAATTTAAAATTCATAGATTTTGAGTTTTTTCAAGTTCTTTATGTTGTGGGGTAACACGTTATATTTTCTTTTTTTCGTTTTTGATTCTCATTCTCTCTTCTCTCTCAAGTTTGGCATCTGGACCAGCTTCTGAGTCTAAAACAAAATCCCACCATCTGAACGATGAAGCATAGTTACCGACGAAGTAATGGTGATGTAAATCATGATGATCAGCACCAGCCCAGAATGGTAAGAAGTGATGTAAAGACCATGGGAATTCATAACCCGAATGTGCATCAACAGCTTGGAATAACCTCAGAGTAATCCAAACACAAATAGTAAATAAATGTAAATCGCGGGCAAAGTAGACCCAAGCAATTGGAATACCAACAGTACCCAAACCCAATAGCATAACTTCGAGAGGATGAGCATATTCAGCAGCTAAACCAAACGGAGCAGCATAACGATGATGTTGTTTATGAATGTATTTGTAAAACACGCCATAATGTAAACCTCTATGGAAAGCATAATGCCATAAGTCTTCTAATACAAAAAAGACAGAAATATGAAAGAAGATTTTCTGCCATGATGGAAATGGAGCTTGGTATGAGATACCAATGACATTGGCAATTGGGTGGAAAAACCAGATTGGAAAAGCTTCAACTAAGAAATGTGAAATTAAAACTGATTTTAGACATTCCCATTGCTCCTTATTGGATGGAATCTTGGATGCTTGGATTTTATATTTTCTGAAATATGGAATACAGTCAATAATATACCATGGCAATGAACGACCGAAATACATAAATTCATGTAAGGAAAAGAATAAAAGACCAGTGGCAAAAATATCATTATTGATGTATAAATAATATGAGGCCCATACTTTTTCCAAGAAGCTCAAGCTCAAATCAGGAGCTGCATTTAACTGTTGATAATTTTCAATAAAAGTTGAGTTTTGAATTATATCAACTGGGATATTCAGAAGGACGTTGCTAATTTAGCTTTGTTAGTCTCTTTAGTTTGATAATATAGCTCAATAATAGGCTAATGTTCTGAACACAACAACAACCACTAGTAATCTTCATTTTCAGGACTGAACCTATACAAACCAGAAATGAAATGTATAAAGCAACTTACCTCATGTTGAACTTATAGTTGAATATGAATTGGAAACTCGGATGAATTTATTTCTTGACTACAAATATATTCTCTAGTGTGGTTGATGATTTATGTTTCTATATTTGTTTGGAAAAAATCTGACGTTTGATTCTCACAACTGAAAATTACTTAGGGAATGTACAGCTGAAGGGCGAATTACACCGCGTACAAATTTTAAAACGAGAACAAAACAAAAAAAAAAGCACTATTCCCACTAAACGAGACCTCATCGAAGCATATACGAGAGCTATACGATATGAGATTATACGATCACAAATTTAAATAAGATTCACCGCCGCATAGAAAAAATTGATACAACTCAACACTATAAAAAACACAAAACATATAATATAGAGTGAGATAAAGCATACCCTGGGGATAGATTATAGATCATAATCTATAGTTCTTCTGATATCGAGCTGGTATCTGTGATTTTGTTATTTATCAGCCAGCGAGGCTAGTATTATTCCCAGTATATCGAACATAGTGGCATAATACATAATAGGCATCAAAACTAGATTCGTAGTAACTAACTTGCCGCTGAGAAGTAAAAGAAGCCCTCCATTCAAATTCTAGCGTAGAGACACACCGTTTTTTATATAGCCACAATTACAATATTATTATTATTATTATCATCATTATTATTGTTGTATTTCAAAACTTAAATAGTAAACAAACATTCAGCTCAGCAGAACCACCTGTAAGCTTTGTACCAGATTGGTTTTGCTCGTTGGATCTGTTTTTCTTCTTCTTGGGTTTGCTTCAAGATATCAATATCTGGAAATCGTCTGCCGGTATCTAAATCAATCTCACTTAGTGAAATCCATGGCTTCTTCCATTGCAAACCATAATAGAATCTGTATATGATAAATACAACAATCATCAATGGTATTGATAAACAGTTCATAAAGAACCCAGATGCTGTTGATTCTTCACCTAAAGGCCATGCCGAAATCCAAATCTCACCAACGATAATCAAAAAATGAATGATTGCACCTAGAATTGAACCATATATACCTAATGTGGCTTTGTGAGGAAGTTCGGCTGTAGATCTACCCTGTTTGCGTAAGGCTAATCTCATTCTGATATGAGAAACACATATACAAAACCAAGTAAAGAAGGAGGAAATTGAACATAGAGCAAATAACCAATCAAAAACTGTATCTTGGTTAGCACTTGCGACTAAAAAGCATAACAAACCGAAAACACCGGCTATCGCAATACCAGCCAATGGTCTACCAGCATTATCAATGTATCCAAATATTTGTGGCAATTGACCAGTGGCACCCAATGATTGAATAACTCTAGAAGAAGCAAAAACAGAAGAGTTACAAACCGATAAGACAGCAGTCAAGATAACAGCATTCATGAAATTCGCAACTCTAACACCAAATTGACCAGTATTAGCTAGTGCAATAACAAATGGAGAAGCAGTGACATCTTCATCTGAAGAACCACCTAACAATCTAGGGTCCGAATATGGAACTAAACAACCGATAACAACAATAGTCACGACATAAAATAATAAAATTCTCCAGAAGACTAATTTGGTTGCACGTTGAATAGCTTTACCATTCGCTTCAACCGAAAGAATACATAATTCAGTACCACCAAAAGAGAACCCAGCAGAAATCAAGGTTGAACAAATTGATTTTAAAACCGGTTTGACAAATGCACCTGGATCATGCCAATATTTTGCACCAATGTAGCCGGTTGAATCAGGACCTCCACCGCAAATAATCACAATACCAATGATGACAAAAATGAAAACAGCGGCAACTTTGACAATAGATAAAATAAATTCGGATTCACCATAAGCTCTAACACCTAATAAATTCAAACCCATTATGAAAACCCAAATTGGGCCCACCCAAGCAACTGGCGCGATGGAACTCCAATATTGAATTGTCATCGATGCACCAATGATTTCTGAAGCAAATGAGATCAACCATGACAAGGCATAATTTGTTGAAACCGTAAACCCAATGGCTGGGTCAAGGAATCTTGAAACATGTGAAGCGAATGAACCAGAAATAGGATAAGCTACAACCATTTCTGCACCTGCTTGAACAACAGCATAGATACCAATACCAACAATGGAAAACCCAATTAAAGCAGCACCCGGTCCTTCAGCAAGGGCATATCCTAAACCAATGAACAAACCAGTCCCAATAGTAGATCCAATTGCAATGAACTGAATGTGTCTAGTGTTTAGTGCATTTTCCTTAACAGGTTGAATGGACAAAAGAAAATTTCTTTTTGTTTGAAGATCCATAGAATCTAAATCTACATCTGGAGGAACCGTAACATGTTGCCTTTTAAAGGAGTGGACAAATTTTTGGAAAGCAGTGCCTTGAAATTGAACGTCAGAAACAACTGAGCTGTATTCTTCCTCTTGGAGTCCCTTTTTCTCGTACGAACTCATGATTGGAATAAAATCAAGCAAATTTGCTAAAAACTTCCTGCTAAACCTGGTTTAATAGTGCAATATCAGCAAGAAATCTTCTAGCTTCATTTAAATTTGATTGAATCTTGGGAGGACCTTTGATATTTTATTTACCTCAAGAAAAAATTTCCAGAATGCATTGAAATCTGAAAGTATACTTTGACGTGCCGTTTTTGTTATTTTCTTCTTTTCTTTTTTCTGTCTCGATCTAAAGCACAATTTCTTGTTCCAATAACGCAAGTTAATGGGGGCGCTGTGCAATTTCAAAATCGGAGACGGGTGAGGCTTGAGCAGTGTGCTCCGTGCACACTGCTCACTATCATGCGCGCCCTCGACACTCGCAAGTTATAACTTCCTACTTGGCACTGACACTTGGCACCAGTGAATTATAAGACTATGAGATAGATTGTCCAATGTGTCCAGTGTCTGCCCAGTTTCCAGTGTCAAAGCATTTTGACCCTTACCAGTTCATGAAATCTGACTTTCTGGGGTCCCATTGATTTTATTTTGACTGTAAATTAAAATTAATTATTTTGCTACACAAAATTCAAATCTCTCCGTCTCTCTCAGTTCTTGGTCGAGAGCCCTACAGCTGTTTTAAGTAGTCACTTGTAAGTACTAAGTAATAAAAAATAGTAACTTGTGAGCAATATTATTGAGAATCTGAATTCTAACTATTATTTAACGCCTCTGCAATGATGCTGCATAAAATGTTCTTTCCACAGGGACTCACAGCTTTGATCCAATTATTTAAAAATGCCGAGGAAAAACTTTCAGAAGATTTAGGGCTCCAGCCTCCAGACTCCCTGGCCCCGGCTTCTCAATCTCAGCTTTCAGCTTTAATCTTTTAGCCGCCACTTAGACTTGAGGACGGTTGAAGGATGTAGCTAGCAAGTACTAGACGTGTCTAAAATTTAAATCGAAGCTCCAAGAGTTCAGAATTCAAGCCAACTTTTTTAAATCGTGAACAGTCAGTTCTGACTCCTGAGCAGCCACGCCACAGACTTGCCGCTCTAGTGCCCTTGACTCCTCATATGAATCAGACAAAAGACAAGAATGCTGCAGTTCTAAAACGGGCGATCCAAGAATCCCAACATGAGGTCCACACTATGTAGTGAGTATGTAGTATATTTTTATTATTGTCAGAAATCAGTTACGCTATATAACATATGTGACATTTCTCTATATTAAACGTAATTAAAAAATATAGTGATTTTTCGAAACTAGTCATATATTATCCAATCATCTGGTGCGTCAATCCTAGTCAAACTGATTGCATGTAAGGATCCAAATTATGTTGCACACAAATTAATTAGCTGGAATGTTCACTAATACTGCACTGGGCTGTAGTCTGTGTACATTGTACATTTTGAAACTTACTAGCCAATAACTCATAATTCTGAGCTCTCAACAAGCAATATTTAATTACGAATCACAAGTTACAATTTTGAACTAGTCCAGAATTCCAAGTTCTTGGTTCTGAGTTCTGAGTTCCAACTGCTAAATGTTGGTCGTCTTTTTTTTTTTTTTATTCTTTATTCTATTTTTTTTCATTAATCTGTCAATATCCAAAATTTCGCCGTTATTCTTGCATATGTAACTTCCGAATTCGGATTAACAACACAATATTGGGAGTAGGAACTAGTTGGAAGATGTTGGCAACTTAACAGTTCCTTTTTTGTTTTAGGCAAAACTTTTCTGATGAAGACTTGTACTAAAGTCTGATACTATACGATTTAAGATTATCTATCTATATATATATATATATATAATATAAGAAGTATATTACCTCGAGTATTGCAGCTTTTGAAAGAATTATTTTATATTAATTTCAATTCAAATTACAAATATATAATAACAAAAATCATAATTACAATTGCGCCGTTTTTTGAAACTAATTAAATTACTAGACCACACAATTTTTACAAACATTCATTTCTAATTTGACACTTTTAGTACATTTTGGAATTTCAGATTAATTCATGGTCAGAAAAAGAGCCTGTGTGAGTCCACAGTTCGATTTGAAACAATAATATCTATTGTTTTTGTATTTGCGGTCATAAAAGTAGGGACGTGTATATTATAAAAGCTTCTTAATGCCTTTCGAAACGGATCATAAGTAATTTGTCCTCATCTTCAGTAAGGAGGATGATTTTCTCAAGGAAATCATATGAAAGTAGTCAAAAGCTAAGCTTATGTCCTCAATCCTCATCTCCAAAGGAGAAAAAGTAAACTCTATCGTATGGGGAAAATGACAAAAAATGGGGGAACTTTGGCTACCACTAGGTTAAAGTTATAAAGAGTGCTGTAGGTTCTATTAATATATTTGATACTTGAAATTTCCGAGTAGCGCTACTTTTCAAAAAGCTAGATTCATTATTTATAGCATCAAAGAATCAGGGGGGACAGGTACACCAAACCCAAATTTGCAATATAAGATTTTAAAATAGAATCAATTGTGTTTTCTATTCTTTTATTTACCTTAAATCAGCTTCTGTGAATGTTCATCATTGACCCTAATTGCATTCAAATCGATCTTCATGTTTTCTGTTGAATTGATATGAGCCCTATCAACGGCTCGTGTCGTGGGTGGCATTGAAACTCTCTGGCTCGTTAAATTATTAGCATATGAGTTTTGGGGCGAGAAAATTGGCTGGGGCCTGTGTTGAAAATAATCCTGACTCCCTGATTCGTTTAATCCATAATTTACAGATGGTGTTGGTTTTGATACTGAGTCACCTGCAATCCAAAGTTTCGTTAGTTTACTTTGAATTTCATCAGTTTTAAAGTTTTGTAATCTCTCTTGAGTCATTTCCATAATACTCTCATGGTCTTTTGCTTTATTATTTGGAATATGAACCCGTTTGATAGCATCTGCTAAAGGATTCGAAAATCGTCTAACGTTTAAAAGCTCCCTGGATATTCTTTCAAATTCACGTCTTATTTGAGGATTGTTGCTTTGTTGATTTGTACTATTGGCTGATGTGACATCTAGCAAACTACTTTCTCTTTGCAGCCATAGTCTCTGTTGGGTTCTTGTTTCAATATTAGACCCATTTGTCTTCAAAAATTGATTAAAGTTATTCGGTGTCGAGGATAAGCTCCCTTGGAATCCAGAGCTATTTGGAAACTGATTAGCGTATTGTTGTTGTCTGGATAAATTATTAGCAGACTTCATAGTGATACCATTTCCAGCTTTGAATGAAAGTAATGAAGATGAGTCCTGAGATGTACCTAACTTTTGATTTGATGTCTGGACTGTGAATTGCTTCAACGAATTCGATGAGTTTCCGACGGATTTAAAGGTCCCATTTATATTATCATTGGAATGAATATATTGCAACGTATCTACGTTTTTAACTTGTTCCATTTGAATTAATGAGTTTTTAAAAGGTTGATCACCAAAATCCCTGACTGCACCTGTGGACTGTGATAAAATCATATTGTGATAATAGTCATTCGGGACGCTATTATTTTCAGCCGCTCTCGTAAATGTGTCTCTATCTACTTTCTTCTGATGTTGGTTGTTATTTGGCTTCGGATTTTGCTCGCTTAACATGAGTGGTTGTGCTTGCTCTTTTAATTTCACTCTCCCTATATCATCCTGCGATAATTTTTTTGGCGATGCTATATCATTAGTTTTATGTTGATCTATTATTTTCTGCACATTTGGATTACTGAACTCTTGTCTTATCTGTGACTGTTTATCGGCAATACTGGAATTCTTATCGTTAATAATGATATTATTATTATTAGTACTATAAGGATTATTTTTCTTCTTATCATTTTTATTCACAGAAGTCTCATCATCGCTGAAGGACTCCACCTCCTCTTCTTCGACATACTGAACAACTCTCTTATTACCTTCGTCATCGGAAGATTCTTCATCTTTATCTAATTCTATCACTATTTTGGATGAGCCTCGTGTCGGTAATAACTGATGGGATTTTGTTCTCAAGGGTTGAAGAGTCGATAGCTTATTAAAACTTTTATTTCTTCTATTTTGAATTCCATCTGATGATTTTGAACGATTCAATCCTGGGCGTTGATGCATTTCTTCTAAACTGGTTATCCTGCCTAATTTATTTAAATTTCTTCCATAAGATGCGGATCTTGCAGGATTTCTGGTGGAAAATTGCTTTGCAGGTCTTTTATCAGACAGTTGTTGAGACTTTTTCATTCTCGTGGTTCTGTGTTATATATGGGGCGTGCGATTTGATTTTTGATTGAATAAAATTTGAACTTCATCAACTGCTTTTAAATTATTAATTATTCACCTGTAGTCTCAACTAACAATTCTATTGTTGATGCTTCTATCTTTCTTTCATATATTTGGCTAGTACATAAATAAGATGATGGATTGATTGTAACTACAGAAAAATCAACTATTTGAAATTTCAGATATTGTCTACTGATTGCATGTTTTTGTAAGTCAAGTCAGTTTCTAACTTTCTAACCAACTTATTTCGCGACAATCATCAATCCTTTTGCAATCACTATGAGATCTGTCATGAATTAATGTGCGAAAAAAGAGATAATTCGCCAGAGACAAGTACGAAAAAGACAGCCGAGCTGGTATACTCTAGAAATAATCGTACATATAAAATAATGTGCCAAAGCATTATTTTGAATAAAAGTCAATAATCTATTACTGCCAATATTGAAAAGAATACAATGAATCTTTTTCAAGTTTCTGACTATTACATTAATCATCTTGTTAATGAAAAGGAAGGGAAATCAAAAAAGGATAGGATTGGCTCCTATAACATTGCACCTTCAAGTGTAGTACCTGGAAGCAGAATCAAGGTGTTGCTATTAGACGAGGGTACGACATCAATTATTTCACTTAATTCGACGCAATCCGAACTTTTAGAACATGATATATATCTTATCACTAGAATTGATAATCCTAATAGAGATAAGATGAGGCATTTAACTGCAATTTGCTATCTAAATGCAACTGAAGATTCAATAAACTACTTGTTGGATGAATTGCGGAATCCCAAGTACGCAACTTATGAAATTTATTTCAACAACATTGTCAGTAAAGTCCAACTGGAACGATTAGCAGAATCTGATGATATGGAAGTCGTTACTAAAGTTCAAGAAATTTTCCAAGATTATTTGACAATCAATAAAGAACTATTCTCATTCAACTTGAAAGCTCCACGCCACAGAATATATGGCGATCATTTGAACTCCTGGACAGGACACTCTTTAAATAGAGTGACACAAGGTCTTACATCCTTACTTCTATCATTGAAAGTTAAACCAATAATAAGACACGAGGCTAACAGCAGAATGGCGGCAAAGTTATCCCAGGATTTGGTACACAATATTGAAAAGACAAACAGCTCGTTGTTTGATTTCAAAACACAAGACACTCCACCTTTGTTGTTAATATTGGATAGAAAAAATGATCCTATAACACCATTATTAATCCCGTGGACTTTCCAATCAATGGTACACGAACTATTGGGGATTGAGAATAATACAGTTGATTTAAGTAATACACCATCGATTTCCAAAGAACTTGAAAAGATTGTTTTAAGTTCCAAACAAGATAAATTTTATGAAGAGTCAATGTATCTGAACTTCGGAGATCTGAGTGATAAAATCAAAGATTACGTTTTCCAGTATAAATCAAAGACCAACTCGAAAAAAAAAATCGAATCAATTGAAGATATGAAACAATTTATTGAAGAATTTCCGGAGTTCAAGAAACTGTCTGGAAACGTTAGCAAACATATGACATTGGCTTCTGAATTGAATAGACAGATTGATTTGTTAAGACTATGGGAAGTAAGCGAAGTTGAGCAGAATTTATCTTCACATGATCAACACAATTTAGATTTACAAGAGATTGAGAAGCTACTCTTAGATCAAAATGAGGACCCATCAAAACCAAAAACACCAGTTGCAAATGATTTAAAACTGAAATTGGTGATATTATATGCGTTGAGATATGAAAAGAATCCAAATAATCAAATTCCAAGACTGAAATCAATTTTGCAAAACCAAGGTATTTCATTACAGGGTATTGCAATGGTTGATTATTTCTTGCAATGGAGTGGCATCAATCAAAGATTAGACGAGGAAGAATCCATATTTGATAAAGCAACATCAAATTTGATGTCCGGATTAAAAACTAATCATAACACAGATAATATCTTCATGCAACATGTGCCAAGATTGGAAGGCATTATAAGCAAAGCTGTGAGGGGCAAGCTATCGGAGAGAGATTATCCAATATTATCACCTTATGCTAACAATGAGTATTATAACGTTAATTTATTCACAGAAAAGGCACAGGATATAATTGTCTTTTTTGTTGGAGGTACTACATATGAAGAAGCTAGAATTATTGAAAATTTGAACAAAGCTAACAGCCATGTTAGAATAATTCTTGGTGGTACTGCCATTCATAATACTAAATCTTTTTTGACGGAAATTGAAGATGCTGGATCAAGGTGGCCTAAATCCACCGCAACTGGGCGACTACATGCGAGAGTTCAATAGTGATTATATATATGCAAAATTTTTTTATATGATTATTCACCTAACTTTCCAAACTGTTGCTCCCATTTTAATAGCTTTCGAGTTAAAATATCCATCAATTCTAAACTTTCACTATGATTATTGAATAAATGTTCAATTTCTCTTTTGGATTCCTCGGTTTCTGCAAAGTTTATAAATTCTGTGGTGTCTTTACTCTCGGAAGCGATATCTATTTGTGTTCTTCCGATAAATTCCAATATGGATGCCACTCGTTTTCTCATTTCGTTAATGGTCGTACGTTGCTGGGGTAGTCTAGGCTTTGTTGGCTTATTAAAGTCTACCTGATTTTGCTTTTGGGGCGGTTTTTTAGAGTTTGAAGAAGAAGAAGAAGAAGAAGAAGAAGAAGAAGAGGATGCAGGAAGTGATTTTTTGGTGACTTTATAAGATTTTTTATTTCTAGATGATTGACTATTCGTAGAGGACTCATTAGACTCGGAGGAGTATCCCTTTTTTTTAGTTTCTGATTTGATGTCTTTTGGTTTTGCTATTATTTCGCTGGATCCGTTTTTAGATTTAGTTATTTCTTTGGAGCTGTAATTGTCATTTTCGTTTATATTTTCATCTCTCGTTTGATTGTCATCGAGTGTTGATTTATTTTCATCGTTTGATTCTTCATTAAGTCGATCGTCTGATCTTCTACCTCTTCTTCCACCCACTCTTTTGGGCGTATCACCAATTTCGCTTTTTTCGGCATCTTTCTTACTTTCTTCGATAGCTCTTTTGAGCCATGCATCATAACGAACTTCTTCTCTTGTTTTGTACCTTGCTGCTTCTCTTCTTTTTTTGGGAGATTTAGAGTTGTCTTCCTCCGCTTCCTCTACTTCTATCTGGCTACCTTCTTCTTTTACCCCACGTCTTACTTTTCTTCTATTACTAGTATCTTTCGGCTGAGCTGGTAGGTACTTAGATATTTTACCATCTGGTCTAATAATTATGGAATGAAACTCTGGCTTACATTTCTCACACCAATACTTATCAGGAACTAAATCCTCATCGATAATCGAGACACAATATCCATGCTGCCATACAGAACATTTTTCACATTGAATGTATAAACCACTTTCATCTGGTGGATCAATGTTACCACAGATACATCTGGTTTCCTCTCCTTCGCCTTCAACTTCAAGATCATACCCGTCAATTGGCAAGTCGGCTTCATGTGTTTCAGTGTCTTCTCCATCTTTTTTGGCTACTTTGTCATCGCCTGATCTGGTATTTCGAAGAGTAGGCATTTTCAATATGAAATAAGTATAGTATGATAAAAACCAATAAATAAGAAATATAAGTGTAGTTTGTTTTGGAGCAGGTTTAGAAATTTGATTTGAAGTTAAATTCAAGTATTGTAAAATGTCACACTGCTTTTGTTTTTAAAATTGTACATGATTAGAATTACACGTCAAAAAGGCGCAAGAATTAAACTGATAGAATTTTTTTTTTCACTAAATAATTGCAATAAACGTTCTTATTTGGCAAACGAAATTCTGTTTTCGGAAATTCTCGATATTCGGTAGCCTATTAATGTACAACATAAGTTAGCTAGCTAGTTGGTTCAGTAAAAGTTCGTCAGACCTCACTAGATCACGTCTCGGACGTCTTTAATGAATATTATTTAGTAGACTTTTGAAATAATTTAAGTTTTAAACTGAGAGGATTCTGCCGAACCAGGCTAATTTAATATATTCCCAATAAATTGTTTGAACTATTTGACAAGAGGAGCGCACAATGTTAATTACTGAATCATTTCACGATGTCACCACTTCATATGGGACCATATTGAGGCTATACTCATTCCACCCAAACATTCCAAACTACCCCTTAGCCAGGTTCCCAGCTGTAATTGTGTGGTCAGAAATTTATCAAGTCACTGGTCCTGTTTCCAGATTTGCTAAGAAGATCGCAAGTGACGGTTTTATTGTCATTTGCCCCTCTATTTATCATAACTTCGTTGGTCCTGAACCATTGGCCTATGATGTGAAAGGTACCGATGATGGTAATAAATATAAGATTGAGAAGCCTTTGGAATCATATGATGAAGATGCTAAACTAGCAATTGATTATCTTGAAACTTTAAAGACCTTCAATGGTAAGGTAGGCTCTACTGGTATGTGTTTGGGCGGTCATTTAGCATTTAGAACCGCCTTTGATAATAGGGTTTCAGCGGCAGTTTGTTTTTTCGCTACTGATATTCATTCACATTCCTTGGGTAAAGGTATGAACGATGACTCTTTGATAAGATCAGCTGAATTGAAAAGGAAAAATAGTGAAATAATTTTGATTTTTGGTACCTTGGATAATCATGTCCCACCAGAAGGCAGAGATTTGATAAGAAAGACATTAAGAGATCAAGGTGTTGATTTCACGTTCTTGGAGGTGAATGGGGCACAGCATGCTTTTGTAAGAGATGAATCTAGTAAAGGTAGATACGATGCTGCTATTACTTCTGCATGTTTTGGTTTCTTATCTGAATTATTTGAAAGAAGATTAAAGTTAGACTATGGTGAATACCAAGGTGGTTATGAAGTTGAAAACGTATGTTAAGCAAAGATCGAATGAATACTGTGTATTTCCATAGAAGTGAATATATGTTTTTCTTTTTTTCTTCTGAAATTAAATTAATCTAAATCAACAGAATTGCCTGGAATGTAAGGGTTTACTAAGAATTTAGAAAATTTGGTCAATTTTTCTAAACCTCTGACTTCTGTGTTAACCAGGGGAACTTTAACTAAATGGAAATCTTCATATAGTTCATCCATTTGATCCAAATACTTATTTTGTACTTTTGATCTTGATTGACATCTTTTACAAGGGTCATCATTTTGAGTGAATAATAATTGATTAATGATGATGGTATTAACATCAATACCGTATTCGTTAAGTTCTTGGATCAGCCTTTCAGATTCATACAATGATAAGAATTCAGCAATACAGACAACAACAAAAGTGGTCAACTCTGGATCAGTAAATTGCTCATTAATTAGCTTAGTTAATTCTTTCAATTCAGTTACCTTTGCATAGATATCTTGTTTACCGCCTCCTAAATTATTCAAAAGACCTCCAAATTTTGAAGTGATTTCATCAAATTTAGCTAAAAGTTTTGAGAATGTTTGGGGTAATTGCAAAAACCTCAAGGTGTGACCAGTTGGGGCTGTATCAAAGATAATTGTGTCATATTCAATATCGTTGGATTCACCGTCTTTTTTTTGCGATTTTTTAATATGCTTGATCACTTCCATGAATGATAAAGCTTCATCGATACCTGGGATTGAGCTCGTGATATCGCCCATCATATTCTGTAGTGGATCACTTGGGTCACCATTACTTTGGGTCAAGTCTTGCAAAGTTGAGGTAGGATCGATTTCCATACATGACAAATTGTTCATACCAGAAATTTTTCTGGCATCTTTGTTGAATTTCTCACCAAATGCATCTGATAAATTATGAGCGGGGTCAGTGGAGATTAATAGGTATTGCTTGTCTGGATTGTTCAAGGCTAACTGGATGGAAATCGATGAGGATGATGTAGTTTTACCTACACCACCTTTACCACCAACAAAAATCCATTTTAAGGAGTCATGAGTGACAATAGATTTTAATGAAGGATCAGGAAGTTCGTAATCTATATCTGACATCTTTCACTTTGATACTTGTGCAGAGTTTGTAGTCAGCAGTACAGTCTTATTAAATAGATGCTTCCAACGCATTATCTGTGAAATTTAAATAGAGCAGCTATGATCTCTGAATTTTCTGTCGGACGTATTTTTTCTCATTGTCGGCATCGTTTTCCAGAACATGCTAGAAAATTCATTATTTTAAGGTCAACTGTTGATTCAAGTATTGGTATTGGCCAAGAGATCAGTAAAGAACTTTTAGATAGATTATATGAAATTCATATACAGAGTTTAAAAGTTTCGAATGCCAGAAGTTGCTGTAAAAAAATGAGAATTTTGTGAGCAGTCTCTTACATAGTATTGATCAATGTATAAAATATTTTTGAAAAATGGTTTCGTGGTCTAGTTGGTTATGGCATCTGCTTAACACGCAGAACGTCCCCAGTTCGATCCTGGGCGAAATCATTATTTTTTTCTTGAAATTAAAGTCAAGAATTTAGAGTTTTTTTTTGTTTTTAACCTGATCTACAAAAAAAAACGTAAAACTTGTTTGTCGTATCATATTATTATCATTATTCAATTTATGAGATTTTTACCTCATGTTCTTTTGAATTTCCTCTAATAAATCATCAATTTTATCATCAACTTGATTAATTTCAACTTCTGAACAGGCAGATATCAACCGTTTATATTTTTGCATCCTCTCAGTCGATGACCCTGCGTATAAGTTGATTATTTCGCTAACCAGTTCTTTACGTTGAATTTGTAGCTTAGAAAGCTCTATTGAACAAGAGAGCCTCTCCTCTGGAGAATCGCCGTGAGATTCTTGAGAAAGTTTGATTTGTGTTTTAAAATTTTGGGAAAGTTTCTTAGCTTGTGATCTTTCAATTAGTGCAAATAACTTTTTCTCTTTCGTTTTGTTAATCATTTCAAGTCTTTTAATTTGGTCTTCTAATAGCTTGACTCTATGAGATATCTGATCGTCTGATAGCACTTCACCGATATATCTATTTGCTTTGAACTTTGTCTGCCGAATATCTTCGTTCATACTTTGTAACAGTTCTTCAATTTCTTTGACATCCGCCTCCTTCCGTGCCAGTTCAAGGTCATAGGCAGTAGAAAGTTCATTTAACGAGTCAATCAAAATTTTTGATACCCTTTGTGTAGCTTCGATCGCAGCTTCAGAGACGTGCGGAACGATAATGGAATCTCTTTTGAAAAGTTCATTTTTTCGTCTATTTTGATTTCTCAGGTGTTGTTCATAACGCAAATGTATTTTTGGAGTGACATTTCCGTTTTCTAACAAGATCTCAGAAGCAATAAGCCCGTCATTATTTTTGATGCTGGTTTTTGCTTTGTATTGTAATAACAATTTGATACATTTCCTATTGGCATTTTTCGCACAAATATGCAATGCAGTATTTCCCAAGTTATCTTGCAAATTTAAATAGTTCTCTAAACGTTCTGGAGCCTGGGATTCATAAATTTTTGCTAGTAAAATATCCATATAATAATAAGAAGATGGAATTCTACTTTTTGGGTTGGCAGAATTAGCTATGTGATGTAAGATCGTTTTATGTGTTGAGTCAAACTCGAAAAGACTTTCACTTAGTAGCTCCACCAACCTCGGAAATGACTTCTTTGTGAACGAATTTGTGAATTGCACTGATTTCATTAGAGGGGTCTCACCTAGAGCATTAACTATTCGGTAGTTGGCGCCAAGTTTGATCAAGGCATCAGCTGCGAGAGCACTGCCCATAGCACAAGTCCAATGGAAAACCGAGTGACCTTCCTCATCTATTACTTGATCAATGTTCAATGATTTTGGAGGATTCACCAAAAAGTCTGGTAATTTTGACTCAGTATCATCATCTCCGTTCATGAAATAATCCAACAATCTCTCAATATATTCAGAGTTTGCGTCATAGCCAAAAGTATCATAACTTCTTCTAAAAGGTACCTTTGGAGTTTCATAAATAACTTGACTCAAGTTCGAGTATTTATGCCTTTGATTTGGTGACTTTAATGCGTTAGCTAAATCCGTATCAGAAAGAAAATCGCTTGGTGAGGAGGTTGCTATTAGATGCTGCGTTGATTCCAACTGGTCATAACTATGATCAACATCGCTTGAAATACCATCGTGAAGATTTATTGCTGCAGTATCATTACCATCGTTATCTATAAGCTCAATATTCAAATCGTCATCTAACCCTCCTTCTTCATCTGATTGATCATCATCCAATACCGTGCTGTCCATATATTTATTTATCTCAGGAACTTTACTATGTTGATTGGTAAGTGTTTTGGGTACATGTGGTTTTTTTGTTTGGGAAATGGACTTATTCAAAGGAATATTTGTGATAACTGATTCTGATCTTTTTGGCCGCCCTCTCTTTTTAACAATATGCGCAAGATCTGAGTTGAACTCATTTAAGCGTTGCTTTTTGGGCAACGGCATACTTTGAGTTTTCTTTGCTTTAGCTACTTTGGGAAGTTTCTCTAGCGTTGATGTATTCTTTGAAGCATGGTGATGTTTAGGAGCTGGAGGCGGAGAGTTCATACCATTAGTGCTAACAAAGTCAAATAGCGGTGATAATTTTTCTAAAACACCAAATTCTTTTGCTATGCTTTTTGCTCTATCCAATGGGACCCAAGTACCTTGATATTTTCCGTAACCACCTTGTACTTTTTCATGTTCTCCTATTTGAACATCTCTTTCTAGAATTCTAGTTCTTTTTGCTTTTGGAAAATCAGCAGCTTTTAAAATATGCGTAGCATTTACCCAGCCATCTACTTTACGTCTCATGACAGATCCAGTCACATCTATGAATTCATACACGTTCACGCCAGAATATGTGGCACTGAAAACTCTGTCCATAATGACTATCTATTTTTTAATTTGATCGTCAATACTATATCCAATCTCCAAGTTCTAATGACCCCAATAATAAAATGGAAGCGATACAATAGAGCTTGAATAGACACTATAACAATTCCTTCTTTGAAAGCTGGAAAACCCCAAATATTTCAATATTATTTTTCTTTTTGACGCTTTTTGATTTATATTACAAAAATTGATTAAACTTCTGGGCCAACCACTCTTTCCTAAATTTAAAAAAAAATAAAAATAATGAAAAATCAATATCAAATTATTAAACTCAACTCTAAATAGTATATATTCCGGTTCTTTTGAATTGGTATGATGAACATGTTTTCAATTCTGTCTATATGACCTAATGAAACTTGATTTTGCACAGGATATAAACACAAAGACTATTACCCGGACCTAGCTCCGAAGTGACAAACCCCTTACATTAATGAAGCCGCTACATATTGGTGATATATGGGACGATTTTGTACAACTTGTGTAGCATGAATTGTCGACTACTAGAGAAAAAATTTAATTAATCTATAAGAATTCTTTTTATATATTAAAAAAAAAGGACCTTTATAACGAATTGAAGAGCTAGATATTAAAATTCCAGAATTAAAACATGATAAAACTTAAACTGAATGATGGAGGAGAGAGTGAGGGATAAAACCTTCTTACATGATAATTGATTCTTTTTCAACATTAGCGGAGATAGTTTTGTGAGGTAAAACTTTACCACCGTTAACGTAGACATCATCTTTAACAGTAACATCATCACCCAAGACAGTGACACCATCTAATCTAGCCCATTGACCAATAGTGTTGTTCCAACCGACAATAGTGTTTTTGACCCAAGCGTGAGCATTAACTGAAGAATTAGCTAAAACAACAGAGTTTTGGATTCTGACACCTGGACCAATGTGAACATTTGGACCTAAGACAACATTTGGACCAATTTTTGAACCTTCACCAATGGTGGCAGTTGGATCGACTAAAACGTTACCAATAACGTGTTTGTCCTTTGATAAAATTTCTGGGGTTTTCTTTTGAACTGAGTTCAAGTATAAAGTTGTACCAGCTAAGAAATCTTTTGGTTGACCAACATCCATCCAGAAACCTTCTAAATCAAATGAGTATAATGATTTTTGTTCAACTAAGATTGGGAAAGTTTCTTTTTCAATTGAGGTTGGTTTCAATTCAATTAAATCAATAACTTCTGGGTTTAAGATATATAAACCAGCGTTAATTCTGTTACCAACAAATTCGACTGGTTTTTCAACAAATCTGTCAATTAAGTTTGGAGTAGCAATATCATGGACGATAACACCATATTTTGATGGTTCATCAACTTTGGTTGCAACAATAGTACCTTTACCACCGTGGGCTTTGTGGAAGGCAACTAATTCTTCGAATGGGTATTCACAAATAACATCTGAGTTCAAAACAAAGAATGGAGAATCATCTTTTTTCAAGACATTTTCAGCTAATTTTAAAGGACCAGCAGTACCTAATGGTTCAGTTTCAACTGAAAAGGTGATTGAAACACCATATTCTTGTTCGTATTTTTTCAAGGTCGAAACCATGACTTCTGGTCTGTAGTTGACGGCTAAGACAATATCAGTGACACCAGCTTTAGCTAAAGCTTCAATTTGGTGTAAAATCATTGGTCTGTTACCAAATTCAACTAATGGTTTTGGGGTAGTTAAAGTTAATGGTCTTAATCTGGTACCGTAACCACCGACTAAAATTAAACCTTTCATTTTATATGTGATATTATTTAAGAATTAAACTGGATTGAGTAAATTAACCTCAAAGAGTTTTGAAAAGTGAGTTTAAGGGTCAAAGTAAAGAGGTGGGAAAAATTCATTGTTTTTATAATAGCACAGAACCAGCACCAAAATTAACTTGACACGTCGAAAAAAAAAAAAAAAGTTCATAAATATGGGACACATTTTAGAGAATCCAAAAAAAAAAAAAAATCAGGACAAAAACTCAACCGCGCAGTCGAGAAAAGAAAAAAACAATAATAATTCTGAGAACGATCGCGTATGGTAGGCAGATCAAGATCAGCATTTTAGTAAATAATAACCATAAAAATATATTTTATTTCGATTATTTTGCCAACTGGATAACAATCAGATCAACTATCGTTTTCATTGATATAATATTTTGGGAATAATTCAACTATGTGTATTAATCAAACTATGTTCTATTTAGTGATGAGGAAGGAGACGTAACATTAAAAAACAAAAAGCGTGTTTGTCCAGTACACAGTGCCCAGTGCCCAGTAGAGTCTATGTAGCATGTAATCTCTAGAGCTGGAAGATCTCAAGGTTTCTAGCCATAGTTGATCCTTTGGGACATTTCCAGGGAATTTTGTCCGAAAATGGATCTCGATTCTCTTTGCCAAGGGTACTTGATATGCATAACATACATGAAAAAAGAAGGAAAGTATCTCAGAACGGCAGATTACGGACTGTAGCTTGCAAGTTGTAAGTTAATTTGTACAACAAGGACGTGCACTGCCAGACTCCCAGTGTCAACCTATATAACTTTTTTTAACTAGAGAGAATGTTCACCAACCATCTAAAACAACTTAAGTAAGGATTGTTGAATATAGATTTTAACTTTCATTGAATTTCTTTTAATCACAATCTTATTTTCACCATTGTGAGATTATTAAAAATAGCTCATGTTTGTTTATATTATAGAAACTAGTAACTATACTAGTTTGAATAAATAAAAACGTTGACGCAGATAGCTCTAGTGTTTAACGCTTACTGCCTAATCCTTGAATATGGGATTTAATTGGACTGTGCTATGGTCAAGAGTCAAGAGTCAAGAGTCAAGACTCAAACAACTAGTTTTAAAAATCAGTAGCTGCTGCTAAGTGGTACATATTGCGCGAAAAGCACGCCTAGGTTTTACAATAGTCTCATTCAACATATTGAAACAGCTTGTGTTTCATGAAAGTAGGAAAATATGGGATACCTTACCAGCTGTAGTATTAGTATTCACGTATATCGAATTATAAGCTAATATCCAATAAGGGTATGTAATCAAATAATATTAGATATTATCAACTCCAGATAATATATGTTAAAAACTACTTGAAACTACTTTTAGGCAGTTGTCTATTTTCAGAAATCTGTCTGAGCACCCACTGAGCACCCACTGAGCCCAGGCCCCAGGCACGGGGGAGACTTGAATTAATATATAATTATAATTAATATTATATTAGCAAATTAAGGAGTTTAGATTAAGTGCAGAGTGACGAGCCTAGGTCTTAGTAAGACGTGGTAAGTAATAATTAGTAGATATCCGTAGGTACCAGGTAAGTAGACTTGAATGCTAAGTATTAAGATTTAAGTAAGTACTAAGTACTAAATAATATTCTAGCTTTAAGGCAACTCAAATATGATGCTAATCATACGACCAAGATGTAGAGCATATCAAAATATAATAAATATATAATTAAATGTTAGCAAATCAGCTCTTGCATGTGTTACATAAAAGAAAAACGCAGCTTTTTCATTTAAAGCTGATGTTTTCTTATCATCAATTATGTTTGATATTTCGCACCGCAGCTTTATCCAATGTTTTAATTTATATAGTACTAAGGCTAAAGTAGTAGGTAGCATATTATTATATATATATAACATCATATAGTCATTACTCATGAATAATATACTAGTCGATCTTATTGTTAAAATTTAGAGCTTTACTAGATCTAACCAATGGTCTTTACTTTTAAGCACTAAGATATAAACTTGGTCATAGGCATATAGAAGAATTAATGATATTTTTATACACGATCTCTCTATTGTCGTTGACAAGTTACAAAACAATTGCCGGTAAGATCTATCTCGATTTATAGGACATTTCAATTTATCAATCAAATCATCCGAAGAAATTATGTTTCATGTACTGTTATGATTATAATAAATATCTCATGTTCTATTTATTCATTGAAGGGAACACGATAAATTAATTTAATTGAGATAATAACAATATTATTATTAATGCAGCTAGCAAATTGTTTTTATAAAATCGAATAAGTGATTCATAAAACTGGGCTATTTGTTCTAAACATCCCAATAGTTGACTGCTTCACAATTTACTTCCTGAATATCTTGTACCAAGGGGACCTTCACTATACAAATCATCAATGACTTTTTTGAAAACTTTTTTAGCATTATGTCTTTTAACCTTTAAAGTTGGCGTCATGGTATCATTTTCTGGATTTAAGGGAGTATTATAATCCAAATAAAAATTTTTGATTTTTTCATAACCTAATAATTTATACTTATGAACGTTTAACACATCATTAAAAAACCTTTGTTTAAATTCCAACGTATTGATAAATTGCACCAGGTTTTCTTGTTCAAGTTTCTCAGAATCAAAATTTAAAGTTAAATATTTTTGTAAAGCCTCAAATTCAATACCGATAATTCCAACCAAAAAACTTTGAGTACCTTCACCATAAACCCAAATTTGATTGATCCAATCCCCGCCTAATTTACCTAGATATTCATTTTCAATTTTTTCAGGACTGATGAATTCAGCTTGTGATGTTTTGAAGAAATTTTTACAACGGTCAACAATTTTGATACTGCCATCATCCTTAATTGAAACGATATCACCAGTGAGGAAGAACCCCTCTTCATCATAACTCTCTGCTGTTTTGATAGGATCTTTGAAATAACCGCTGAATAACATCGGTCCTCTTAATAGTAATTCACCTGATCTGTTTTTAGAATAGCTATAACCTAAATCTTCATGATCTTTTAATCTAAACTCTAGTGTACTACCAATGGCTCCGACATTATCATCAACTAATGAGTTACCTCGTGAAAAAGTACAACCACCACAAGTTTCAGTTAAACCATAACCTTGGTTTATTCTATTTCGGTTAAATAATGCTTTCAAAAACAGACCAGTTGCAGGTGAAAGGGGTGCTGATCCAAATGCAAATTGATGTAATTCATGAAGACCAATTTGCTTAGAGAATCCTTTCAATATTAAATCATAAAATGGATGATAAGGATTTTTTTCAGTATTGCCAACTTTGTTGTAGTAATTAAGTTTGTAATCAACTGCATTTCTTAACAATCTAACCTTCAAGGAGTTATCCGTGTTAAACTTAGTCTTGACACCAGATTCAATCTTAGTCAAAACTCTAGGAACTGTAACAAAAGTATGTGGTTTTACTACTTTGATATCATTAAAGAACGTTTTAACATCTTCACCATGCTTTGGGAAATATGCACAACCTCCCGGGGCAACGACCGTGACTGATAAAGTTCTTTCCATAATATGAGCTAATGGTAAAAACACGAAGAGTCTCAATGATTCACCTTTTGGTAGGCTATTGAAGAATAGAGAGTTGATGTTTATAAGTTGACTTATACCAGTTACTAATTGAGCTTGAGTAATCTTGACACCTTTTGGTAATGAAGAAGTACCTGATGTAAACGATATAGTTGATAAAAATTCTGGTGTTGGTTTGATTGGAGGTTGAGGTGATAGTTTACCAATTTCTAAAACATCTTGAAAATCATATAATAATAAACCTAATGATTTGGCCAAGTTGAATAAATGAGCATGAGTATGATGAGATAGTTTATCGAATGAAACTATAATTTTCAAAGAACTCAATTCTTCCCGGTTTTGATTTATCAAAATGAGTAAACTTTCAACTTTGGATTCGACTGTAAATAAAATTGGGGATTGTGTCATATTTAAAATATATTTAATAGAATCTGGGCCAAGTGTATCATATAATGAAGTTGTAGTAATAGAATTGAATTGTGCAGCAAAATCTGTTAACGTCCATTCATATCTATTGTAAGAATAAATACTAATGATGAAATTATTGATTGGTCGGTATAAATCATGGAAATTTTTCCTTAAAATTGTCAAGATACCAGATCCTAACTGATTGATTAATTGATTGGCATCCTTATAAGTAATGAATTTATAACTATCCTCATTTGGTGGATAATAAGCCCATAGGGGTCTATTTGGATAGAGAGATAATGAATTTTGGAAGAAGTCAAGAGTAGTAGAATATTCAGGATGGATTTGATGTAATAACGGTTTCCCAAGAGTTTTGGAGTTTCTAAAGATTGGAGAATGGTTAGGAATCGCAGATCCCGGAACTTCACTTATGGAGTTCAGTTCATCAGTTGTTGGTAGCTTTTTGATTGTTTCTTCTAGTGTATAGTTTGGCTTATAAGCAATTGAAAACCCATTTTGGTTAGACATATTTGGAGATAAATAATTAAAGATAGTTCAATATTTTGATGGAAGTAATCTTCCAAAAAGAGCCTTTATTTTTTTTTTTATCTTGGGGGGTTTATCTTCTGCCTCCTGAATCCTGATGGCTTCAGCCAAACTTTACAAATTTGTCCCAGCTAATAATTACCGCCGATCTACCGTTTTGAACTCTATATGTAAGTTACAAGTTACAAGTAACAAATCACAAGTAACAAGCTACATGTTATATAACTCACATGGTGTTGTGCATAGTACTCAGTACTATAAGATGATATTACTTAGCATCATAACATGTATATGGAATAAACAAAAATTTTAACTTCTTAACAAATGTTTAATGCAGTACAAAGCAAAATATTTATACCATAGATGATTTATAAAAATACTTTGAAATCTTGAGGAATGGAGAAAGTATCTTTTTTGTTCTTTGGTCAATGGTATATTTTCTAACAACATTCAATTTTTAAATGATAAATTAAATATTTAAAATTTAATAAAGACATCGTTCGAAAATAAAGGATGAAGGCAAATTTACCTAGGTTGTCATCGATTGAATTAATTTAGAGACGTTCATCAAGCTACTGATCTTAAAATCCAATATATATCCTTCAACTAGATTGTCTAAAAATTACAAGGAAATAATAGACGTGTATAATGTAAAAAGAAATTCCAATCGTCATAATTTCCTTTGAATTCGGTAAAACTTGTTGTAAAAGTAGAAACATATACTCTGTTCTAGATAGAGTATCGACAATTATACCAATCAATTTTGAAAAAAAAAAACATTAAACGTTCATATATATATAAATAATTCTATATTTTATCAAATCTACTTATGTAGTCTCACAAATCCTTCTTGAGACTTTTATTCAGTCTTTTTCTCCAGGCGATTTTTTCTTCTTGCAAGTTCAGCGAATCAAAATATACTGAATCTTTAACATGTAACCATTTAACAAATGGCCATTCAATTATCCAATTGATTAATCCAATCGATCTGGCAATACTAACTGCAAAGAAATAAGTGACACCTAACGAAGTGCCTATACTCAATCCAACCAAAACTTGTTCAATGGAATGATAGTGTAAATAAACTCTTGAAAACATAACTAAAAACCCTACAATGAATAAAACCACAGTCGATGAAAATTTTCTACAACTACTTAAACCTTTCCATTGTAACCATAATCTCAATATTAAAAAAGAAGCGAAATAACCCATGAATTGAGAATGTGCACTGGGCATCCCATAACCTGACCTAAGACTGTTGGTTTGGAACCCATCAAATTTAAAAGGTCGATCCTGCTTGATATTATTTTTAATAATATTATTCAAAATATCATTGATTACTTGACCGCCTGCCATAATAACTGGCTCTATTTCTCTAGAGGTAATGAACCATGAAAGATAAAAAATTAAAATCCCTATGGGTAGTAAAGTGAAAAACACAGAGATCAAGCTGATTGGATCTTCTGCATTGTAAAGAACATAAGTATCATCAAACGGAATTGGGGTATAATGAAGCTGGGTTACCATTACAATACGATTGAATATAATGTTTTTTTTTCCGCCCTAAGAGATGGTTGCCTATATCACATTGAGTATCATGAACGAAAGGTCTTGAGATTTTCAATTCAATGTTGGTTTGCCTTTTTTTTCCCCCCCTTGCTGTGTGGAAACTTTGTAACTTTGTATTGGTGCTGGATCATGGGCCCTGGTGGCACGGGGCCACCCAATGATTTTTAAGTCAAGCAAAAAAAAAAAAAAAATATAAATTATTATTTATTTATTTATTATGTATGTGTTTTATTTTTGGATTGCAACTGTTTGCCACAAATTATCGAGTTGTAGATAAACACAATCATTAATTTCAATCAAATTGAAAAAAAAAAAAAATGAATAAAGTTCAAACATTGATTATAACATTTTTGTCATTTTTGACACTAATCGAAGCAGCTACTTTTCTTCAATGTTCCCCATTTGAATCTCCGCAAACTATTTTCAATTCATCATTGGAGGTTAAAACTGAATCCGAGATAACCATTGCACTATACGCCTTGAGAGATTCTATCAATTCAAATTTACCTTTGGATCCATCCTCAGAAATATTAGACCTATGTGATACAAGAGCGGTCCAACATGGCTTATGTAGTGATGATCAATTAGATAAATTTATTATAAGTGGTGAAACTCGTGAGCAAGTCATTAATCAACAGTTGTCAAAAGGTGAGGTGGTGAAATATGATATCAACACGAAAGGACTTTATTGTGTATATGCATACAGTAAAGAAGATGAAGTTGATCTCCAAGTTAAATCAAGACATTCTTATAACATGGATTTATCAATTGAAGAATACAATCAATTCACTGCATTAACCTTTATACTCTTGGTTGAATTTATTACTGTATCAATTTATTTGTTATTGAAATTGAAAACAATTGCAAAAAGTTCACAAATAACTTTGAATGTTTTAATATTGACATTAACTGTTTTTGGATATCATACATTGTTATTTTTCTCCTTATTGTTAAAGGGTGTCATAATTTCAAGTTTTTTGGGTAAAGTGTTTGATGATATTGTGAAATTATTATCTCAAGCATTGTTGTTATACAGAGTTTTCACTTGGAGTATTTTTAATTTTAATTTTAAAGAATGGGAAGATAATGAATTGAAAGCATTCAAAGGCATTAGATTTGGTTTCACCCTTTACTCTGTCACATATGTTTTAACAAAGTCTATACAATACTTAAACCTTCATCCGAAAATAGAAACCGGTGTAAACTTTCTCAATGGGGCTACTTTTTTCTACATTGTCTTCAAGGTCATTAAATTGTTCAAACAAACACTTAAAGTTTTGATTGAGAGAAATGAAGATCCAATTTTCATCAAAAACTTCAAAGCTACTAAGAATTTATTTTTATACGTTCCCTTATTTTTAGGACTTACTTCAATTTTCACCATTATTTCATTAACGGCTAAAGGCTCGTCATATGGTAACATCCGTGATTTTGATAAGAACTTCATCAATAATTTGGAGATAACTATTAGGGTTGATTCATGGTTTGCTATTTTATCAAATTTATCAGGCTTTTCGCTTATTTTAATTTCTATAGCTTTATTCTACATTTGGGAACCTGTGAAAGTTAATGGTTCGATTAATTTGAATGAAAATGAAATAAATAACGGAACAGAAGTTTTTGACGTTGAATCAGAAGAAGCAATCCCTTCAAATGAATTCTATAAGAAGGGTTAACCGATCTTTGAGATATACTTATCTTGGAAATTTATTGTTTTTACTTTTGATAAAAATGAACAATGGTAATTCATTTTTTTTCTAAAAAATAAAAGCAAAAAGAGCAGAGATTAAATGAAGGTTTTTATTTTCTATACAGAAATTTATATATATTTTTTTATTGCGTACAAAAGAAGAGAATTTTATCAATTCCAACAAAGTTTTGTATTGAGTCATTTCGTTTAACTTTGAAATGATAACAATAATTTATGTTTATTAAAATATACTGAGAATATGCCAAAGTATTGATTCTTTTATATTAAACATAGAATCGATGAACTAACGAAAAAAAAAATGTAAAAAAATCATTAGTAACGAAATGTTCGTACAGAAAAGACATTAGGAAATCGTAATTTAAAACTTCATTAAAAATCATTATTAGAGCGGGGAGAGGAAGGAAAGGTAAACAAAAATAAAAGATAGTTATAAGGGAAAGTTTAAAAAATCGTAATGAGAATTAACATAAAAATGGGATATGTATAGGGTATATAAAGAGAAAATCAAAAATTATATAATTGATAAATAGTAGGGATAATTTAAAAGTGGAAATGTTTTTGAATTCATTTAAAAATCCAAAAAATGCAAAAAGAGAAAAAGGGGAATAATATTAAATGATGAGAAAACCCTATGACATAGATCTAAAAGGAAAATTATTAAAGACATTACTTGTGAAATTCAAGTAAGTTATAAGTTGATTTGATTTTTTTGCTGTTCTCTGGCCCATCTAGCAGTATCATGTGTGGTTTGAGAGAATGTTGGGTTAGTTCTAGCCTTTTTAATAAACTGAGTGATCCATTCTTGTTCGTATGCTTGTTTAATTCTCCCATCTGGATAAATTTGAGCTAAGTCACCGATTAAACCAATAGCAGATCTTGTAATACTATCTGATAAAGCAAATGATGCTTCATTACTGATAATGTTTAATAACTCAAAGATTTGGCCAACATATGGGAAAATTGAATCACCTTCACTGTGTAACCCACCAACAATACCAACATAACAGTCTAAGACAGATTCACGAACACTTAGATTGTAATCTAACGCCTCGATTGAAGAATTTTCTGGTTGAGAGTTTTGAGCTTCGTGACAGATGTTGAAAACTACTTGTAAGTATGGTTTGAATAAACCCCCAATTGATGTGGCAATATCACCAAAGGCCGATAAGACTGCTGGTTTTAATTCTTTTCTGCCATTGTTATTTTGTAATAACTGCCCCAAGATGTTAATCAACCCTTCAGCATATTGTTTGAAGCTATCGCCTAAAGAGTGAGAGATGTCGGCAACTAAACCAACAGCAGTGTTAGAGACTGGAGATTCAATTTGGTTTAAAGCATTTGTCAAGAATGGAAGGAAAGCGCCCATATATTTGTTAAACTGGCCTTCAATTGAGCTAGCCAAAGCAGAAATAGTGCTGAAAACATCTTCTTCGATGATTGAGTTGGCATTGGCTTGCAACAGTTTCAGTAATAATTCCATTAAATGATCTGCGACATTATTGATCTCATTACCATATCTTCTAATAATGTTGGTCAATAAACTTAAAATGTTTGATTGTAGTTCCTCTAAGTTTGATTTATCCTCTGCACTAACAACCTGTGTTTGTAAAGTAATTGTGGTCTCCACTCTGCTCAAAATCTCTCTAGCAATTTCATTAACAACTGGAATAGTATCTTTTGAGCTATATAATACTAATGTCGATAAAGCTTCATAAGCAGAAGCTCTTGCGGAATATTCATTATCCGCTCTACCAGAAACTTCAAGCAAGATTGGGACTAAAGCTGGATAGTATTGTGACATTGGTGAGGTATCTTCTTGTTGAAATGAGTTATTTAATTGTTCAACAATGTTAATCAAAGTCCAACAAGAATTGGTTGAAACTTTACCATGGTCTTTTAATCCTTGAATAACGGCACCGACAACATTTGGCAAGTGTTGCTCAACATCGATAGCATCAATAATTAAATCAGCAATTCTACCAATACACCAGGCAACAGTTTCTTTGACTTGTAAGTTTGAGTCTGTGATTAAAGATAAAATTGGGCCCAATGCTTGGCCAATTAAAACCTTCAACTGTTCTCTATCAGGACCATCTAAGATTGATCCAAATGACATAACAGCAGCTTCACGATTTCTCCATTCTGGACTAGATATGTTAGATTCAACAAATTTCAATGTTGGTTCGACAACGTAGTTACCAGTGTCTTGAGCGAATAATTGTAAACAAGCCCCAGCAGCCATTGCAACATTCCAAGTGTCATCATCTGGATCATCGTTTTGTCTAGTTAATAGAGTAAATAATGTTGGTAAAACTTCAGTGATAGCTACTAAAGCAAAGTTGTAAGAGACAGAATTAGAATCAGGGTATTCTTCTTTCTCTAATGCAATATCAATTTCATTTTCGCAAACTGTACTCCAAAATTCAACAGCCATACATGCGACTCTTTCATCTTGTGATTTCATACCTGAAACAGTTAGACCGAATAAAGCTTTTTCCATGTAAACACTCATATGCGGATAATATAATGACATGATACGAGCTAATGCACCAAAAGCAGCAGCTTGAATTTCGTTATCATCGGCTTGAGTCGCTTCACAGACAACTTGCATGATAAAGTTTCTCTCACCTTCGGAGTCAAAGTTTGATTTGATAAATTCTAAAGAATCAACTAAAGCATTTAATGCTGTTAATCTGACAACTTTTGATGGTTCTGATGATTGGGCACCTTGAACAATTGCAATTAAAATACCATTCGATTGACTTGCAACACCTTTATCATTGGCATCGGCAGTTTCACAGATATAACCAATAGTTAATAAAGAGGAACGTTTAACATGTTCTGGTTTTTCCGGTTTAGTGTTTTCAACTATTATACCAATCAAATCATTCCATTCTTGTCTTGGTAATTCAATATCAGCAATAGCGGCAACTAATTGAGCACCAGCATTAGCTACTCTATCATTTTCCGTTAATAAGGATGATAAAGCAATTTGTTTGATTTGTTCTTTGGCAACAGGATCCAATGATATCCAACGTTGGGCTTGTTCAGCCTTTTTATTTTTATCTTTGGAAGTCAACTCATTTTTCAAGTTAATACCAGCTAAAATTCTCACTTCAACTCTTTTGGAATCATCGGCCAAAGTTTGAGTTAATAAGCCAATATAGTTAACAAATTGTTCTTTTGATAGAATTTGTAACTGTGATTCAGCTTCAGCTCTTGTAGCTGGGTCAGGACTTAAAATAGCATCCTCTAAAATTCTAGAAATATCCATTTTTATGAGTATCTATTTGTTTATTATATTTGTTAATTTTCTTCTGATATTTTTTTCTTTATTCGGTTAGTAAATCAGATGAATATGATTAAGCCTGTATAAATACGGATCATAAAAAATAAGCATTTTTCAAATTTGGGGGTAATCAAGATAAAAGAAAAAAGCTAGTTTCCACAACTGAACAAAAAAGTCAATGCAATCACCATATATATATATCGCTTATAACTCGTTAATCTTTAATTGTGTACTTACTTTAAATGAGATTTTTTATTCTTGTTTAAAACTTGTATGGAATAGATTCAACAAACAAACAAACAAACAAAAGAAAAACACACAACTAATAATTATATTTAACTCAAGCTTTAATATTGCTTTTATAATTGAAGAAAAAATAAAAAGCTTTATAGAACAATAAGAATAGAAAACACTTCAAATGATTAAAAATAACTTAGTTCCACAAATCAACAATGGATTAAAAATCAGCTAAGTAATTTATTCTATTTTTAATTATATAATTTATTTGAAGTTGTTTGATGTTTGGTGAAAAAACCAAAAAAAAAAAAAAAGTTGATCAGAAGAATACAAGAAAATCGTCTTGCATGGATGGAGCAATTTCCGACCGAGTTTGTTTTTGTTTAGGACCTTCCTAAAAGGGTAACTTCCGGGGTCTGTTGATATCATAAGCTAGTATAAGTACGTACTACTTATTATATAGAGGTACATAATTAGTTATTATAAAATATTTTTATTAATTATGAATCATTTCAATACTGAAATCCCAATATATTATTGCATTTTTTACATACTAGTTTCTCGAGTTCAAATCATATTAATCTCTAGAAAATATCTTTGCCATTTTAATTAGCAAGCATTTTATATATATTAAATCAAGCCAAAAATTATATATATATTTTTCTTTTCAAAGAAAGGAAAAAAAAATTAGAGTAGTCATGATCGTAGTACGTACAAAGTACTATCAATATACTAAAATTTTTTTCTAGCTTCCTTGACTTTTTTATAGAAAGCTTTTTTACCTGATGTCTTTTTAGCTTGAACTTCATCGTATTTCCTTTTGAAATAATGTTTTGTATCACTATCGTTCAAAACACTTTGTAGGATAGTATTGTGACGTTCTTTGTTTTTGAGTCTTGAAGAATAAAATTCAGCACTCGATTGTACAATAGTACCCATTTGAAAATATTCTGGAGTTTTCCATTTCCCTTTTTTATAATGTCTTTTTGGGTCTAATGCTGCTCTTTGTTCAATGATCTTTAAATCTCTTTTAGTTTGAGGAGTTAACTCACCCTTTGGCATATTGAACCATTTTGATCCAGCAGTTACAGTTTCATCTACCCCCTTTGATTTGACAGAAATTGGATCGTTAATACGTGTGACGTTTTCACTCTTAGCACTCAATAAATATTGCTTAGGTTTCTTTTTATGTGTGTTATTCAAACCTGATAAGGATTCAGTGCCACCAACTTTGGGCAGCTTGGTAATGGACTTCTTTATTTTGGTAAATTCATCATCTTCATTTTCATTATTTGTTTGTATATCTTCCTCTTGTTGTTCATTTTTATGTTTCTTTAGCTCATCGAATAGATCTTCAAGTTCAAAGTTATCATATTTCGAGTCTTCTGAGCTATAAATACTTTCTGGTGAGGAGCTACTTTCTAAAATAGAGGATAAATTTTGTGTTTCAATAGCCATTTTTTGGATCACTAACCCTTCCCTCAATTTGTATATTGATATTTCTAGTAATTCTCAATTATTAGTTTAATAATGTTCCCTATAATTTTTTTTTCCTTTTCATCAAATTTTTCTTCGGTAATTAGAGTAAAAGAAAATGGAGGCAGAGGTAAATGGTGCACCCCTAGCGCGGATTTTTCCCAGGCTTTTATCCAGGGTTTTTACCAGGTTTTTAGGGGTTTTACCCAGGTTTTAAAGGTTTTACAAGGTTTGAGAACATTATAACCAGGTTTTACATGGTTTCTATGCTTCTAGGTTGTACTAGGTTTTTAACTAGGTCTTTGTAGGTTTTATCTGGG